>JASANN010000193.1:546222-561101 GCA_031762395.1 Calameuta pygmaea | reverse complement strand
CTCTCTCTCTCTCTCTCTCTCTCTCTCTCTCTCTCTCTCTCTCTCTCTCTCTCTCTCTCTCTCTCTCTCTCTCTTGCAACGGGGAATTTATTTTCACTTTCAGTCTCTTGGTGCGATTATGTAAATTGGACATTCTTTGTCTTTTTGAATAACGCAGTAATATCGACCTGGAGGAGAGTTCGATCGAGGATGAATTCGATTAAAGAACGTTTCGACATGAAACACCTGATCTGTGAATATAAAAGGAAATGAAAAAAAAAAAGAAGAATATCGTGAGACGATATAGAGATAGATATACATATACCAGCAGCCAGCACCCTGCGGGTAACAACAAATAAAAACAAAACGCAGTATCTCAGTGTAACAGGATTACATTTATTGTCACGATCTCCCTGGCGTAGGCATATTATTATGTAATCAGGCGTATATAGCTTACAACGTGGGAGTAATGGAGTAATCAGTATTAAAAGTACCAAGGTGCGTTTACACTTCAAGATCTCTCGCTCTCTCGCTCTCTCTCTCTCGCTCTCTCTCACATAAAATCTATCTTTCGCTCTCTCTCGCTCGCTCGTTACCATCTCACCGTAAGAGACGAGGTGAATAAAAAAAAAGAAACCCCCCCCCCCCCCCTATGTAAATTCCCAAATACGAGAATCCAAAACTCGATCAATTTTTGGTTAATTTGTTAAATTTTATCTTCAACCCTTAACGTCACGACCCGTGTACAATTACAAAATTCCTGAGCTTGTTTGTCACCTATAAATGAAAAAAAAAGAAAAAATTTTTTTTTTAATACTACCGACTAATAGACCCCATAATAAATTGCCTCCTGCATTCGATTTAAATCGATCAGTCCTGTTACAAGTCATTGATCAACGAATAATACAGATTACGTTAGAAGTCAGAAGTGCGTTAATTTATATTTTGTTTCTGTCAAATTAAATATATAAAATCAATTCGGAATTTGATTTAAAAAGAAAAAGTTACTGATTTTCCCTCTCACTTTGTTACTCCCCCTTTATATCTCTCGCACTTTCTCTCTCTCTCTCTCTCTCTCTCTCTCACTCTCTCTTGTCAAAGTGCACGCTCGTCGGTCAGTACGGACGTTCGGATCGAGCAGCGGAGCAGCAGCACACAAATTCACGTGCCACATGTCACCAATCAATCAACACAAGTGATCTCGCGTATCTCTAATGGGAAAAAAAAGCCTGGCGAATGTCGCAATTTTTTCGTTCTTCCTCATCCCGCGCAAAAAATGAAGATTCGCGAAATCAAGCGAAATAAAATCAATTTGTCCCCTAGACCCATAAGGACTAGCGGGAGAGGATCGGAAGGATGTGAAAAATAAAAAGCGAGATACTGGCGTGTCTGGTTTGGCAAATTAATACAAATAAAAAAAACAACCAACAAACAAACAAAATAAAGCCGCAACAATCGACAAACATTCAACAAGTCAATCGACGGACATGAACGGATGCGAAGGTGACGTGATCGTACATGAAATTGAAGGAGTAGATCCAAAAAACAAAAATGGCCGACATCCAAATAGCGATTCGAGTATCGCAAAATCTCCTACAGCAAGAACCTTGAACAGTAGTACAGAAACCAAAAAAAAAAACCAGCAAGAAAACGTATCCACGGATCACTCGTTAACGGTCCATTCGCGACACGATTATATTATATATATATATATATATTATATAAAAAAAAGACATTTCACAAAAGACCCATTCATTGCCGCAAGCTCCGAACGGCTGCACTCGGCAAACGATAACGGCACCGCTTTCGCTTCGTCTTTACATGAAGTAGTCGCCACTACGGTTTAAGTATTGTAAGTTTTTAAAGTAACTAAATAGCAGCACAGCAATAGTCTTGTACTGACCTATAAACACTTGCGGACGGACGTATAATAAATTCCACTTTTCCATCGATTCATAAATCTTATCCGTAATCCGCTCCAATACCTTTATATATATATTTTATATATATATATACATATATAAAATCCCACGTCATCGCGTATCTTCCTCTCTCTCTCTCTCTCTCTCTCTCTCTCTCTCTCTCTCTCTCTCTCTCTCGTCTTATACCTCTCATTCTCTCCCTCTCTCTCACTCCCTTAAGTTCACACCTCCTCCATTGTATAGCTCGCTTTTATTCGTTCGCTTTTCCTTCGTCATAGATCCAGTAGTACTTGCACCGTCTAACGTCTCCTTATATCCGTACAAAAATATTAAACGCTTCTGTTTTTCAGTTTTTTTCTATTTCCTTCCGCCCCCGCCCCCCTTCCTTTAAATAACATTCCCTTTTCCCTTTTCTCCAAGTCTATCGGTATACGGTTGTATCTAGTATACGTTATGTCTAGTCGCGTCGTCTGGTAATTTTCCTTGAATGCATGTGCACGGTAACCGTCGTCCTCGTCTCTGTCCCTTCTGTGCGCATCTCTTCGCCGGATGATGCCAATGACATTTGCTTGGCAAGTGCCTGTTTATACGGTGTATTGCGGTGCGATGTGAAACGTTCATGCGCGTCATCGTTAATATCCGAGATAAAAGCAGCAAAGCCGAGGCTGTTGTTGTTATCGACGCGACCAAAGAAAAAAAAAAAAAAAACCCACGATCAACGCTAGTTCCCGTCTGCCGTGCATTTTTATGGCACTTTCTTATCTCTCGTCTCTTTCTCGACGTCGTCGACGGAGCCGCGACGGCCCCTCGATGACCGCGTAACGACGCTCGATGACGTTTCCGCAGAAAATCTCGATTGTCCATAATCATTAACATTTACATGTATTTACTACGGTGTCAAACTCGTACATATCCTGTGTGCGCGCGTGTTTCTCGAGCAGTGTCTTAGTGTGTGCGACCACGTTTTACATATACATATACATATATATGCAGTGTCGATTACGCGTATTTCGCGAAAACATATGAAAAGTTTACTAGTAACAAATGATGTGGGAAGCAGCGAAGAAATGAAAAAAAAAAAAAATATTAAATGACATTATGGCTCACGAATCGAAAGAATTCAATCTTTCTCTCTCTATCTCTTTCTCTCTCTTCTCCCAAATAATCGGCAAGTGCATCCACGAATAGGTGCTGTCGCCGCGAGCAATGTCTATTTACAAGATTAACAACAGAGAAAGAGACGCAGATACAGAGACGCGGATGAGAGAGAAAGGACAGAAGAAGAATCATAGACAATATATATATATACATATATATATACGACGCGGTACAAAACGCGTCCATCGTACAGAATCGATGGTCGGCACATATGTGTGTATATATATATATATATATAAATACATATATATAGGTATATTATAATAATTATCGTAGTAGCGATTATAGTGCATTACAATTATCGATGTAACGCGAGTAAAAATTCAATTGAGCAATTTGAGCCGCTTCGGCTCCCCCGTTCGGTTTGTTGCGTGTCAGTGTTTCTCTTTTTTTTTTGTTTTTTACGTATGTATATGCGTGCGTATCGTGCGTGCGTCGTTGCACCATGCGTAAGTGACAGAGTGCGTAGTGTCATCGGGATACCCATCAGGCATTTTGCGACGCAAATGACGCGAGTCGCCGTGCCCGTGTACCTTGTGTCAAATAGTATATATATATATATATATGCATATACATATACAGGTATATGAGCAAATAGTGGAGGGACTCAGTTCTGAGTTTTATCGTCGACCTGGCTCACTCGTCGTCCCATTCGAGAGAGTCTGCGCATGCGCGCGCGCGCCCTCGTGTCACGTTAATAAAATAGAGTTGAGAGCATCGCGCGAGAACACGGCAATTTATAATAAGGGAAGAAGAAAAAACGAAAATGCATCCACGTTCAAGAAATCGTTCGTGGGACTTTACGTGTACAAAAAAAAATGTAAAAAGGGGGGAGGGGAAGGGAGGACTTTGATATAAAAAAATAAATAACGAACGAGGTTTTTTTTTTTGGTCTTTTGGCAAGAGAAGGCGGCAAGAACGAGCAGGACTTTGGCGGGGATTACGAAGATTGAGGATGCTTAAGATTTTATGGGAAAAAAATTGAAATTCATAAATTATTATGTCTGTATATATATATAGGCAATAGTGTATATACATGGAAACGGAGTTCCCGTTGATTGTCCTGTAGGCCATTTTTTTCATAGACGATCTATGAGACTCCTGAATGGGAGGACGAAGATGGGCCTCGGCCGTTTACTGGTTTTTTCAGTCCAGTATCACAAAGGGTTATTGGAAGATAAAAAAAAATTAAAAAAAAAAACAACAGGAATTCAATTGGCGATTATGCGACGAAAATCACAGTAAATGGACAGTAACGAATTAACAGCCTTTTCTCGTATTCCTTAGGCACCCTTCGCTTACGAGCTAATGTCAAATAAATATAAATAAAGTGCAATGACAAAAGCGCTAACTAAGAGAGAATTAAAATCTTGACAATTAAAGGTATGGCAGTATAACCATAATAAAAAAATATATAAGTGTATATACCCTATATATATATGCGTACGGGCGTGCCTATTTCTTTCTCTCTCTCTCTCTCTCCTTCTGCACGCAGAAATCGTACGTATATATATATTATATATGTTTTTTTTTTTTCGTTTTGCAACCTTGTGAGTATTAGCGAAGCATATACATAGTGTATGGCGGGAGTGGCAACTAAGTATCATTTAATAATTATCATCGTAATTGTTCCTTAAATGCTAACCTAACGGAGCAGTGTGAATTGATAACAAAAAAAAAAAAAAAAAACATGGATAATGAGATGCATTATCGAAATCGTTTCGTGTTTTTTTTTTCTTTCCATTTTCGCACAACTTGCCACGAAGAGGAGAACGACTTGTGTGTTATTCATTGACGAACCCGTTCCCGTACAATTATGTATATGAGCTCGTCAGTCATTTGTATCATCTTCTTGCATTACGCAATTAACTGGGAGACTTTCGACGTGTACGAACTTCGAGAGCTGGGTCCGAGGCGTGTGCCCGAGATTTAAAAAAACTGTCGGGAATACAAAAAAAACGAGCACGAAACCATTATTTTTCGAGGTCCAGACTGAGGGATACTCTTGATTGTGGGGGGTGGGAGGGAGATGGGGGGGGGGGGGTGAGGTGGTGGGGGTGTCGTGACAATGATAAGTAGTAATTACAAGTAGTAAACGACAGGTATGCCCATTATGGGTATAGTATGCTATAATGATAGTTGAAATCGTAATCGCGTGGAACTCTTTTGTATGTAAGCCTTCAGGAATCATTCGCAACATGGCATATTCGTAGATTATTATTATTGTTATTATTACTCGTAACACGTGTAAAACGCGAAGTAGAAAATCGCGCGATGTTTTATTCGTAAAGTGGAGAACAGAAGGGAAAAAAAGGGAAAAAAAATTAAAAGAAAAAAATTGGAAATGATGTTAATAATGGGAATGAGATATATATATATATATATATAGAGAGAGACATTAAATCTAAAAACCCTTGTTAATTAGAGTTGTCAATTCGATGCATTCTATTGAATCTCAATGGAAACGTGTTCTGACTTTATTTATCATTGACATTGTCACTCGACTGTTGACTATTCCAGAGGCTGATGTCACTGGGGCAACACTGTTACGCGTACGAGATATAGGATGAACACTTCAAACGGAATCGTTAGAGGGGAAAAAGAAAAAAATTATTTATCGAACGATGATAACTGATCGGAATTTCATACAGTGTGATTAATGGATTGGAAATTGAAATGCAGCACTGAAAGCCAATTGAACGTAGCACGAGGTCTAATGCGACTGTACGAATCATCGAATGCGGGCTAATTGCGAATTTTGCTTGCGATAAATTTGATCGTTAAGGGAAAGAATATATTTTTCGTGAAAGGAAATCATCACAATCCTGGTTCATGAAGCGATCATTAATTATGCAGATTCTGGCTGAATTTTCGTTTCTAACTGTATAGATCAAAAGTGTATTCTTAGGGATTCATGGCAATGTTGCCGATTGTTAAGCCAGATATCAACTGAACGCGCCTACCGATTATTTACATATAGGTCCAGGATTATGCTAAGTGACTACTACAGGGAGTCGTTAAAGAACCTGCTGATACTTACGTTCTCGCCACCGCCGAAACCACCCAGATTATAATCACCCATGCCGCTGCCACTGTCTTCCCGTGGAGTACCGGGACCACCGTTAGCAGGACTGTTTTTCATCCCATCTAAACCGTCACCATTTAGTACCTGACCCATTGTATTAGGGCCCATCGGACCCATGGGACCACCTTCCGGTCCACCGCCCATTGGAAAATCCTAAAATGATTTTAGAAATTATTAAGAATTCATTGGGCTTGCTAAGCTTCAACATTATGGAGCTTCTAATTTGGATTTCTGTCAGGACTTTTTTTTTTCTTTTCTTTTTCCATAATATTCGAGTGCTTACTCCAGGCATGTTTCCTCCAGGAACTGGTTTCATCATAGTGTACATATTTTCGCCGCCGCTGTTACTGCTATCCTGTGGACTGGGCATGATCGGTGTACCTGGTCCAGGTGGACCACTGGAACCTGGTGGTCCACCGTAATTGCCTGGTGACGACGACGAGTAGTTCATGGGCTGTAGGGTAATGTCAAATTGAAACCAATATACTATATACGAAGTTCGATAATATTTCTTTCTTTGTACTGTTGCAACGTACCGTCGATGTGTTTGGTTGCCACTGCGGTCTTCCTGGTCCTGCCATGCTCATAGGTGGCATACCGGGTCCACCTGGACCACCGGGACCTAAGCTACTATTCGGAGGTGGTCCTCGCATCCCTGGTGCATAATTTCCTGGACCCATTGGACCCATTCCAGGCCCTCGTGGTGGATTCATACGTGGATTCATTGGATTCATTCCTGGTGGACCTAGGAGAAAATAATTTAATAATTTTCATACAGCTGGACGCCAAGCTACACTTCTATTACTAATATAGGTTAATGCTAAACCGCTAATCGCTAATACGCTGATTGCGAGCGAAGAGCTACTTCAATCCACACAAACAATAGTTGGCTCCATACATATATAATTGCCTTTTATTCTTTACTTTAATGGCCCTGGGTAGCATTCCCGTAGATTCTTATCACTCTTTGCCAGAAATCAGCAACAAAGTAAAGCGAATAATGGGGTGACATGCTAATGTAGCAAAAGTATTCACACAGATTGACACAGTAGAAGGCTCATGCTCAAGACAGAAACAAAACTGCAAGGATTACCGGTAAACCTTCTATCGTTGTACACGGAGAAATCACTGTTTCACATTATATTACGTATACATTGGTGCTCTAATTAGATATTACGAGATAATAACGTAAATTAACATAGTCTCTGTCTTATTTTGTGCCTTTTACATTAGCGCTGCTATATCAGAGAAGCATGTCGGATTAATTTACAACAGCTGGTTTAATTTACACACAAGGTAGGATTAATTTTATTTTTCGTGTACGGTTGAAGCGACTTGGAATTATCATCATCAGATCATCGAATTTTCTCACTCGAGTGTAACGTCGGGTATAAGATAATAAATAAGATTGTATACTTTATCGATCGTGACCCCCCTTGAGAGTCTCTCGGTAGTAAAATGAGTCTTTCGCGGTTACGTAACATTTGAAAAAGATCGTAATATGACATAAAACAATAAATAAAATCACAATTTGGCTTTTGCTAAAATAGTCATTGCGATTCTTCATGCTAGATGCAAGAATATCTGGTATAGGAAACGTTTGCGGTAAAACAAAGCTAGTGCGATTGTCTGTGAAGGAGAAACAAAAATTAGAAGGGAAGGTATTAAAAAAAAAAAAAGACGTAAGGCTTGACTAAGTCATGTGAGTATGATTCGGTTGCTGGGTTGCTTCCTACCTTGCCACCCTACAAACTCTCCAGCTTCGCCTGAGGAACACAAGAGCACACATTAGTACGCCAGGTAGGTAAGGTCAGGTTGATGGTGGTAAGACTAGTTATTTCGCAGTGGTATAGTGAAATCTCTTTCCTTCCCTCTCTCTTTATCTGGATGCTCTTGTAATGCTAACTCCGCAAACATGAAGTGATGAGTATATATCGTGCGCAAGCCCTTAGCATGATCTCTGACCTTTTGTGAACTTGTGAACACTTAAATTATATTGCAAAACTACATAGTGATACCATGGGATGGGTGGCAGGTGTTGAGTTTAAGAATTTTGTGGAATGTAGCCAGATTATAATATTTTTTGAGTACTCCAATTGATCAAGACAGTATTCTTGTTGCTAATACAAATTTTGTAATATTTGTTAAAGAAAATTTAAGCAGTATGACATTACTTGAATCTGCCTCGATGGGTCTGATCTATGACAATACCTTATTTATTGGACCATGAATATCTCTTATCCGTACACATTGGACACATGAACTATACCACTGCTTGTAACTAGACAGTTCAAAAACCAATCCACTCCACATCACAGCAATCCAATCCAATTTAAAAGTTACTTCTTTGTTTATTGCTGTGTGGTTTTTGATACGCATGCTTATAATGCCATTCTCCTCTCGCAACGCTCATCAATGCCAAAAAAAAAGTAGAGAAAACTTCTATCACCATCAGGAACACTCACCTTGTCTGGTGGGGTCCATGCTGTTTGGCATCATCGGTTGCCCTGGTGGCTGAGGAACCAAGGAAAATGATAAAATTAAATTCAATTCTCGAGCTTTCAGTTGCATTCGTTAAGTTTCACTAATTTTTAATATTATCAAAGTGTCAAGCACATCGCTGCACTTACTCCATTGAAATCATTTCCCATTTGTGGCATGCGTACTCCAGGTCTTGGTCCAGCAGGATACCTTGGTCCCATAAACTGCAACAAATGCCAGTTTGCTTAGACATAAACTTTTATAGCAAAATGAAATATGAATATTTTTACTTTTTGCTTTCTCTCTCTCGAGTTACCAAAGATTTGACAGCAGTCCAATTAGTATAAGCTACAGAGTTAAACACATAGATACCAGAGGACAAGCACAGTAAGCACTTGATAACATTATAGGCCATATAATGTATGATGAGCTTCGCTAATGATATTTTTCAAGGTATTATTACTATTCGGTGTAGTACAACACCTGTCAATTGCATATGTAAAGTACATGCAAACTGTACTTAGGTTAATACATAAAAAAAATAGTGGATTTTGAAATAACTATAAATATCTATTGCATGTGACAGGACGAAACAAATACCTGATATTAATTAATGAGCAATGCACATAGAAGTAATGTTGCGAGCAATGCATGCAAAAGAAAAATATAACCTTACCTTTTTACTACGTGGAATCAATGCCATAACAAACTTAAAATTAGTGTTACATCACAAACTCCCATAGAATCATTATACATTGTTTCTCTTCCTCTTCACCCACTTGTATCTCCTGAATCATACAGACATATCATTCTAAACTTACCTCAACGAATTGATGCTGTAGTCGCCAAAAATTGTAAAAAAGTCGATTCGTGCCATCATCCCATATAAACTAACAAGACTTCCAAAAATGAGAATCAAATAATGTGCAATAAATCAGCAGCACAGTATAAAAAAGAAGCCACGAATCGACATCAGTATCAACAAATGACCATATTAAACCGTGAAATAGATTTCACAAGGGACCAAGTTCAAAGTAAAAAAAAAAAAGAAAAAGAAAAAGAAAAAACACAGTCACAAAGATTCACAGCCAAAAATGAAAACCCAACATTAGGACGAATAGTTTCTCGTCTACTTAGACCCAGAAAAAATTAATCAAGACAATCCGAACCGTTAAACGTACACGACAATAGAGTGCAATTATTATGATTAATTGAAAACAGGAAGTGAAGCAAGAGAACAAGAAAGACAGAATATTCCAGTGTATGATGATGCGGCGTGTCATGATAGCGGAACAAGTGATTTTCCATGAGTGAGAGAGTGTATGTGTCGAATGACGCTTACCTGGGTGGACATCATCTGCGAGTGTGGGGGCGGGGGTGGCTGGGGGTGCTGGGGGGATGGCTGTGATGAGGGGTGTGTGGGCGGAGATGGTCGCATTGTCGAGTTGTTCTGCAACAAGCAATGCAAACGACAGACATGTAGCAACACTGCGATCCAGGCAACAGCTAGACTAGAAGGCTCAGGGTGGCTGCATTAGGATCTCAAGATCCGTATAAGGTATACATACAGTGGCGGTATACAAGATCGTTTGTCTTCTTCATTAAATTATCCATTGCACAGAATCCAGACGACATCCATAATTATCTGCATTAAATGCCATTTTTTTTGTATTTAACATTTTTTTTTTATGTCTACAACCACTGTATGACATTTTGGGAATGATCCACCATCGACTAGTGAATTCTTGGCGGTGAGGAAGGTACATATGAGAGACGCCACATTCTATGTACAGTTTGTACATATATGTGTATACATATATATATATAACAGTAATGTATAATCATGAAAATAATAATGATATGCGATCATTCTTATCTCGCATGGGCACCTTACTCTAGCGTTATGCCACGTAACATAGAGAACTGAGCAAGCAACATACGCACGATCAAATTTCTCTTGTACGACGGTATCTTTTTTGCTTTTCGATTATCTTTAAGATTTGTCTTTCCTTTTGTCAATGCAATTATTTACGGACAAAACGATCGTTCGTTATTCAAAAAATGGTCTGTACGTTGACACATACTTTTTTTTTAACTGTATGCAAAATTATTGATATCAGAAAAACATTTTTAAAAAACTGCTTATATAAAAGTTTGCGACATAAGTGCACCAAAAATTTGAAATTTATGGCGGATCTTTCTTTAGTTTTTTTTTTTTTTTTTTTTTTCTTAATGAAATTCACAAACGTATTGAGCTTTTCTTCAAATTTTTAATTAAATGAGAATCTCACCGTTGGATCCTTGTTAGTGACTATTCTATGGTCTTTAAGGACTATCGCTAATCTAGTACATCCAGTTAATTCTTCTTTGGTTGTTAATTCTATGACTGTCTTGGCGTAGCAAGGAAATAAAACAGTAAAAGTGATACATGAACGCACATATAAGAGTTAAATACATAGCAGAGTAAAATTAAGTACATAAATACAATAGTAGACAAGCATTGGAGTAATTATATGATATTTCTCATCTAAAACGTTAGCCTGTTTCTGAGACGTTCTTTGACGGTGTCAATTTACACAGATGACAATGGAATACCAAATTTTGCCGACTGAGCATTAAATAAGAAATTTTGTTCAATGAGAAATATATTGATCATCGTGTAATGTTGCTTATGAGAACCAATTGTTTTTTTTTTCTCTTCGCACAATTTTACGTCACTTTCTCTCTTTACCCAGAGCTTTTTCTTTCACAGTTAATTCTCCTTCTTCGACGTGGGTATATAACATGGCATCTCCTACCTTTTGTCTGGAATACTGTTACAGTTACTGTTAGGATTTACCGTTATAATTTTATACTTTATTCCTATATTGGGTATGTATAATAAAGCAGGCGGCTAATTTTCAATGAAACAATATAAACGTACAGCTGAGTTTCCATCGCGTTAAATTATACAGAAACGGTAAAAAATTGTCAATTCATAGAAAGGGAGATGTAGATTTAATATTTGACAGAGTGAATAGTAAATATTCTATACTAAAATCAAGTAACGTCATGACTGTATCGCCAGTCCTTTATTATAATTACAATAGACACTGGCTGATCATCGAATTGAAATTACCGTCCATTAATATTGTACACAGTATTATTTTCACTTCGATATCTTCTGTATAATTTTTTAAATATTTAATTAAAGCATACGGATGCTTGTTATTAAAAAAACAAAAGGGAGCCGTTAATCTCAATTTCCCTAATTTTCTGCAATCTTTCATAGAAAACTAGGCCGCGCGCTTGTCATTAAATTATTTGACACCCCATAGAATGTATGTTATATATTAACACCGTGCAGAGTGACTATAATTATGAAAAATGGATGACCATGCACCCTTAGGACGAAATGTGCATACATTTAATTATATTAACGTAATATCGTAAAATTTAATGAATCCCATGACGGACAGAAACAGAGGTTTACATCACAGGAATAAGAAAGGAAACGAGAATAGTGCATCGATATAAATTGATCGTTGGATATAAATTGTCTAATAAAATTTTTCCATCGATCCTTCACCCGATTCGTTTACAATGATCAAACGAAAATCGAGGGCCGTATCGTCGACGTAAACGTGAAGGACGTGGACGAGGAGTAAGAGAGTGTCAATTATGTGAAAAAGAAAGAAAGAAAGAAAGAAAGAAAGAAAAACTTACTGGAAAGAATCCAGGAGGCATCGGACCGCCAGGCATACCATCGTTTGGCGGCATCTGCCCAAGTGGAGATGGGGCTGGTCCGGCATTCTGCAATCATCTCTCAATTACATAACAGCTATTGACAAAAAAATGTCAAACTACCGGCACAGCTTCGTTTTCCAAATACTCGACTGTATTGCGATAGGAATTATAGGACAGGTGACTCGCCATTTTTTTTTTTAATCTACGCGTCAAATGTCAGCTAAGAAAATAGCTTTTTGTTAACTATATTAGTTCTTATGCACGAATGATGTCAACGGCGATTAGATGATTATGATAATAATTGGTACGTAATGATTTTATATTATATGGCCAGCAGGAGCATATCGGTGGTATTAGTATCGGGAAAAAAAAAAAAAAAAACAAAAAAAAAACAGAAATTTAACGAATTATCATTGCGAGTAGTTTGGGGTAGCCCTGGGTTACTGGCGAAACGTAAATTGTTAACGCGTCTATGTGTTTTACTTACGTGAGCGATCCCGTTAACTCCGTAACCGCTATTTACGAATCCCTGGAATTATTAGATACGTAATTAGAGAATAGTATCATTTGAATGAGTTATGCTGTTTTCAATTGTGTCTCTGTAATACTCACATAATCATGGAAAGCTTTGGCCTCACTGCTGTGTTCGCATGTGTCGCGACGTTCTGGTGCCGCGCAATAGAGATCCCAGAATACACTGAAACAGCACAAGGTTTCGTGTGATTTTTCTTACAGGACGGAAACTCGTCAGACTAGAACATTATGAATTCCAGTATTGAACTTACCACCACCATGAATGTAAAAATCCAGGTGGCTCCCCTAGCGTTATGTTCTTTTCCCATCGGATCTGTAAAAGACCAGAGAAATAACGATTGAATGCGACTGTAAAATGTATAAATTATTTTCACGTTAGCCGTGCACTGTGGAAAAGCATTGATTTTGTGTAAAAAGACAAAAACACATTTCGCCACCATACCTCGGACAGAAATGTTTGCGCAGCTTTTTGTGCGCCTACGTGAAGCAGATATTCATATACATATAGTGCCAACCTGAAATAAAAAAAGAAATATATAATAAATATATAACACGATGGTCAATAAGCATGGTTTAATTAATATTAATGCCATATACGAATATATAAAAAATTAAAAGCACACTGCGTATTCCGAATATATTATTTTTAATTATCTCACTTAGCGGCTCACTTGCTTTTACGCGGATCGCAAAATTCTTATGAGATACAGTATTCGCATAACTGTTATAACTTTCTCGAAACTTTAAATTTTTATGCTCGTGCGAACTTTATGGATTGGAATTGGCTTCGAACGAGCAGCAAGGAAGACGTGAATGTCGCTGTACGACGATAGTATCCCGATATCCTGAGTCTAAACAGCGCCACTGCTTAATATATAATTCACAGAGTATGTAGCGATTGGATCAAACAATAAAATAATGACGTTTGACAAGAGAATTAAATCAGTAAATAAATGTAATTTTAATAAGTCAGGAAAATCACCGTGAAAATTTCCACGAGCAGCAGTGACCGAATGATTAATAACTATGGCGTGGCGCACACTTAATTCAGGTAAAACAAAATGATATTGCAATTTCCTATAATTCAATTAAGTCTGGATAATAAAACAACGCAGACGAAGAACGGAAATGTATCTCGGCCATAGAACGGTATTATCGCGTCGCCTCAATATTCTTACCAAGCAGTACATTTACCTCTGTCAATCATATATCTGAATGAATAATATATCTATTGTTCATAAAACAAGGGAAATGTTTATATATAAGGGAACAAAAATTAATATAACAAATACATACTTTTCTCTTGCTTGAGCATCTGAGGGTACAGTAGACCCCTTACCCTTGGCGTACATCACAGCGGCTTGTCAATCTATCCACTGTAAACACAAAAGTCGGTATCGTGGCAATGGTGATAGTACACCTGGTTACGAGGACAGTGAGAAGTAAGAGGGGCAAACGCGAAGGAGAAAGCGGATAGGGAGAAAAGGAAGGGAGGAAAAAAAAGAACTCGAAGGACGCCTCCTGGCGTTCTGCTAAACCGTCGAAAATTCCGACGACACGTACTCCAATGTATGACTATGAACTCGAGCTCGAGGTATGAAGTTGTCCTCGCGTCTAAAACACTTTTGCTATATTACACCTTTGCAAGTGAATGTGTCAAAACGCGCTCAAAACTTAAGTCTAGAGCAACGCCGCTCCTCGTGTCTCCGATTGCGGGCTTCCGTCCGCAGGGCAAACGTGCGACCTCATCGCTCTCGACGGCTGCGCGACGACGATGATTTCGTATACTTCACTGATACCAATTTAACCACCTTTCTCCACTTTTCCTTGCCTCTCTCTCTCCTGTATCGCAGAGTCTTGTTACAAGTAGAACTCTGTTCTTGAAGTATTCACTAATCCTTAGTCTATTCAAGATACGCGTGTCTCTCTCTCTCTCTCTCTCTCTCTCTCTCTCTCTCTCTCTCTCTCTCTCTCTCTCTCTCTCTCTCTCTCTC
>JASANN010000193.1:513585-546122 GCA_031762395.1 Calameuta pygmaea | reverse complement strand
CTCTCTCTCTCTCTCTCTCTCTCTCTCTCTCTCTCTCTCTCTCTCTCTCTCTCTCTCTCTCTCTCTTTCTCTCTCTAAAAACCACGATGGCAAAGTTATATACCAGTCTTCAGAAAATACCTAGCGTCACTGTACATATATATATATATATATTCACACCGCACTGTAGCGTCGCACTTCACCAGTATCTTATAGCATCGTACCATAAGCACTGCTTCTGCCTTTAGTTTATATTCTCTGTTTGGCTGACTTCAGTCCTCCATACGTCGTTCCTTCTTGTTGCCGTCGTTATACCGCGTCGTTCTATCGTCCTGTCGTATCTGTTTTCACAGGGTCGCACTCACACGCACGGGATCCGTATGACGCGCATCACACCGGTTTAATGTATTGGAGGTGGAGTAGCTCTGGCACATACAACAAACGACGCCTGCGTCTCTCTCTCTCTCTCTCTCTCTTCACTATTCACGTAGCCACGACGTCGTTCCGGGGCGGTGCATGCTCTTGCACGCGCCGTTCAACGCCGTCGGATATACAGAGACACAGTCACGTAGTGATACAGGTAGAGAAACTTTCATGGATATTGGCGATGCGCGCGCAACTTTATTCTTCAGGACAGACACGTATCTAGAAGACAATGTGCCCTGTAACAACTTTTATTTATTCTTTCGTATTGTTTCGGTGGACAATCCGAAAGTTTTTTTTCGAGGGCGTTTTCTCGAATATTCATGGGAGTTTTTAAGAATTCTTATAATTTACCTAACTTTGTCAACTTTGTTTTTTATACGTATTACTTTGTCAGACTTGATTGAGTGTTTGAACAGCTTGACCTCGGTCTTGTGCCGATCAATTTTTGCTGATATGGGTATTCTTTGAGAACTTTACGCGGAGAACGGTCGCTCGTATTTATAGATTACGAATGAATTATTTAATTGTTTTACGCTAATTGCGTTTTAATGTATCACAAAGGGAACTGGTTATCGTTTTAGTATGAAATTGATTGTATTCGTTAGAAAACATTAAAGCGAATCTTACACGCTAGAAAGTAAGGTAAGGAATACTTTAGTATGCCTACGTTCCTGATGGTAATGTGCACGCGATTGGTCAGTTGGTTTAACGCACACACTAAAGAATTCCCATTTGCGCACACGAGTTCAAAAGGAATTGGTATGGGTAACTGGGGTGGGGATTCGATTATAGCCGAGTACGTCCGGACATAGCCGAAGTGAAGCAGTCAGGAATTGACGAGGCGCTGAGCGTCCGGGAAAAGGAGACATTGGGCTCTTCTCTCCGGTGCACAGCTTCCCCATTTTCAATTTTATTTTTACATCGACGTATCGTGGTGCGCGAACAAAGGCTTCCTTCCGCGCATTGGAGACGCCATTCATTCATAAGGAATTTTTAAGACGATTTCTATAAGACTCAGCGTCATGAAACAGAAAACTTTTGTTGGTTAAGAAGTAACAATTCAAATATGGATGAATTCCAGTGGTAATAATGAATTTTCAGAAAATTATATATTCTTTCTGTATATATGGTTGTCTAACGACATGGATGGTCCTGGTACCGTTACGTGGGAAGAATTCGTCAAGGATGCCAAAGACTTGGTTCGAAGATCCAATGAAATATCAGATAATTGGGAATTTCAGGGAGATAAGGTAACTTTTTTAAGATTATTTATACATATTTTAGGTGTACCGGATACTTGTTTGTTTCTGCTATACGCACTGATGGGTGAATTTCTTCGCACGTAACTCATAGATTCGTCTTTTCACTGTGTAACTTGTAGTATGAGTCTGATCTAGATTTTCTAGTGATATAAAAATTATGAAATGCGATTTTATCGCTTAAATAGAGTCTGATCGACAATTAATTTTCAGTATTTTAATTCAACATTAATTTTAAGGCTGCTTGTATTTTTATTTATTATTATTATTAATCTTTGATTCTATAAGGCAGAACCTGGACAGGCTTATCTGGTTCGTCGTGCGAAGCTCTTCATTCCTCAAGGTCATCCTTTAAGAGATGACGATGTGACTACGGAAAATGACAAAAGGGATGAACTCTTGATAACTCTTCGTGAAGATCCTTTCGAAGCTCTCAGCGAAACGGAGAGTCCTTTGATTATGGAGCATCATATTTTATGGTCCATAAGTTACAGCGTCCCGGTGCTCTTTTTCAACGCCTGGAAATCTGGCAAGTAAACATCCCGGGAAGATCTACATAAAAACTCACCTTTAGATAGCACGAAGAGGGGAAAGAAAATAAAATACCAGTAAAGCATAACAGACTGACAGCAGCGCTGCGGCGGTCTGAAGAAACACAGATTCATACTGCATATCTATTCTAAAAAAAAAAAAATATAATTTATCTACCGAGCATTTTTCCAAAATGAACAAAATATTGAATTAATCAGTTCTCTCACAAATCGTTTAGTTAATTCCTGTATATAATTAATGTTTCGTAGCCGCGCTATATTGTTAACCAATGATTTTCACGTAAAAAATATTCCTTGCCGGGATGCTACGGTCGAAACTTCGATAAATCAAATGGATTTTTTCAGGAGAGAAAAGGAATCAAATAAGACGACCGATAAACTAGATCATTCGCGTTCAGATTATATCCAGAATTAGTGACTTGATCGCCACTAGACACTAATCTGTACGAGTGGCAAGATCTCCTGTCGTTATAATATGAACTGTTCGTATGATTGTGGACGGCCTTAAACTGGGCTAAGAGGATGTTAACGTAGAACTTAACGTATAAGGGTCGAAGAGAGAAAGAAAGAAAATGGGTGAGCAGGAGACTGTGGGATGAGGGAGTATACGACAGACAATAGGAATAATCTAGGAATTAGAACGTATCGATTCTCTGGCGTACAGAGTTCTATTTTTTTAGTTTTTGAATTAATTTTCTTTATCGTTGGCTAGATTTTTCTTGTCATTGAAAATTGACTTTTTTTTTTAAGGATATTTGAACGACTCAATAGCGTAGTCCGTTAGTGGCAATATCTATAAGAGTTTTTAACAGTGATTATTGGATACTAAAAATTTGATACCTGTGAAATTATAAATGATTTTCAATCGTTTTATAGATTTTCCTGGAATCAATCCGATCACCGTGGAAATGGCCAGGAAACTAGTGTCTCGCGAAGAATTGAATTATTCGGAATTATCTCAAGCAATACATCCCATTCTTGGAACGCCGTTTTTACAGTTGCATCCTTGCATGACACGAGAATTACTTCAAAATACGGCAAAGAGGTAAATATATAAATTTTGCGAATTTTGGTGGACTGTTTTGCCGTTATACGTTCTCTTCTCTCTCCGATGATCTTTTAGCAAAAATAAATTAGTCAGTTGGTTAAGCTTCGTGGGACCCGCTGCTCTAAATTTACATTTACCCCTGGAATACCATGAGTTAACCTTTATTGAGGACAGAAAAATGGCGGACGTCATTGATAAATCTGACGAAGACCATAATGAGAATCTTGACACAGCGATTTGCAACACGTCTGAGAAATTTCAATAAAACTACTGTAAATAGCTAGACACTTTATGCAGATGTAATTTAACATTTTATCTATACTTCTGTGTACTAGTCGTATATCCATCATGCATGTATATTTATATGAACGTCTCTAATGTGCATATGTAAGCAAAACAGTTTCATTTTGTAATAAATTCTACACAGTAGAAATAAATGTGAAAAAACTTGTGAATACTCTTCGAAAAATTGTAAGTATTAACGCAATCTTACGTCGTGTCATTCAAAATCATCAGTACTTATGTTTGATCTGAAAAGTTAAAACAATACGATCAACGGTTGCTGATTTGATTTGGAAATTCGTGAATTCCCGTGATTGACAGGTTATAATTACAAAATGAGTCAATTGAGAAACATTATAGATTAAAGAATATAATTTTTCGAATTTTCTAGTATCAACTTTTTAAACGCAATAAGAATCATGTTTCTAAATTCAGTTCGTGCTATAATATATTTTTTCCTAACCAGCTACGAGAAGCTCGATGGACGTAAAGTTAGCCAAGTAGTCAAGATGATCCCTAGGGTCGCCGGTTGCCATGGATACGCAGCTATCTTCTTTTACTACAAATTTAGTAATTTGATTCACTCTTTCGAGGGTCTTCTGGTTCTATGTACTACGCAGACTGATTTGATATTTCATTGAAAACCATCGATCAAGTCAGGTAAGTAATACTAATCGAATAATAAAATCAGTACAATGCTGAACACGACCTTTCACATTATCATTAGGTTCAATAGTTCTATGTACTTTTATACTTTTTTATTTTCAAGCAAAATATCGTGGCACATTATCATAAATATGTGACAAATCGACCGGTCTTAACTATATATATTTTAACTTCAGTGCAAATGGCTACCCGTCCCTTTTATCAACGATTGCGTGTAACAATGACTGCATCAGTGAATAAAAACCATTTTCTTTGTTTTTTAACATACTTTTTATAAAATATTTATCTCAATGCCCAGCGGTCGATGTATCAATCGTTTTAACAAAAAGTAAAGTTAATAATCTTCGAGTCCATATATTACATGTCATACGCAACAAAGATATGATAACCTGATAACACTGGAACAGTACGAGCTTTGTGGCATTTAAAATGATATAAACAGCTATTGATAAAAAAAAATTTCCTACTATAAACACTATACAAAGATCGAGAATCTTCCTTGAAATATTCAGTAAAGAAATTCTAAACTATAACCTTCCACCTACCTTATTACCAATCAGTAATGCGATTGTTTATGTAAAGCAATAATATAACAATAAAATAGTAAAAGAACTATTTGTTTTATAAAATTTTACCTTCCTTACTAATATATGTATGTCTATTCCGAAATCGATTACAGCAAGCGTCAGCCTCGTTCCAATTGGTTCGATTCCGTTTGTTCTTCACTTTAAAATTGCCCAATACAACGACAGTATACGGGTTATGTCGCTTAAAATAGGAATGAACGAAATGGACCAGGCCAGTCCAACTCCATTTCGAACTCTGTATCCAAGCACATAGCATAACTGAAAGCATAGCATACTACAGTATGCTGCGCTTTGGCCTGTGCTTAGGAGACGGGCATGACGCGACTCCTGGGCTCTGTCGTTCCGCGATGATCTCGTGCCACAAGTGTTCGTGGCGTTGTCGCGCGAGGATCCTCCGGATTTCAAAGTAGAGACAGTTTATGAGAAACGAATTTACGATCGTCTCGAGTCTCTTATTCGAATAATTCATCAGTTTTGTTTCTGAGTGGAGGCGCAAGGAAAAACAGGCTGAACAGTTTGACTACTTTTTGAATTCATCAGTTACAGGTGGTTTAATTTGACATGTACATAACTTATTGAAGAATTCGGAAATCTTCGAAGATCACGAAACCCGGTAGGTTCCTTGACGGTGTTAAATTATTATGAAAAATTAATCTTTATTATGTGACTTACTGCGAGCGTCGTAGTACTTTATTTTGATGTTTATCGGGTGCTTTGACTTCATTCTGTAAGATCGGATTGCTCAAACATTTCTTTGACCGTGTGGTGAATTTTATGTGGTTTTCAAGTGTCTGATCTCGATGAAATTATTGTCTGTGAGATTTATATGATAATATCGTATGGTTTAGTGATGTGTGAATATTATGAGAGGACATAAAAAGTGCAATTGCAATGTCAAGTGCGATAAATATTATGGATTATATTTAAAGGCGTCAGTGTGACGATTTACATTCGATTATTCATGACATCATATTGCCTTTTCTAATGTATTCGTTATATTACAGTGAATCTCATCGGGATAAATAATTTCGAATGGATTTCGAAGTACAATTTTGTTATCGTCTGTTAAGCTCTGTCACAGAAATTTCTTATTTACCGGCAGTCACCGTTATAGAGGAAAGCTCGTTTAAGCTTACAAATAGGGCGGTGAATGTCGTAATTGCCATGTTAACGATACCTACTATAATACGACAGGATAATCACGGTATATTCTTTAATAGAGATTAATTTTCGAAAGCGGAAGCCAATTGGCTTTTAAAATGAGTCCAACGATTTTCAAATATCGTATCACGTGGTTGTAATTAAATAAATATAAATATTTTACAAAACCTAATTATCGATGACAGACACCGAAACAGCCTAGTGACTCTTTCTTTAAAAAATAAAATGAAAAAGTTTTTAAAATCTTCTTTTTTTATCTACTGTCACAATTAGTTGACTGACAAACAGTACGGTTACCTGTTACAAGCAAATTACACTCTTATCACAAGATAAGAAATAGACTCCCGATAAATACATACATCAGCGTCAAATTTATTGGTTAAAATCTTTAAAAAAAAAAAATCCTAAAAATATCTTCTCTTTCGACCAATCACCGAGAAGCAGTTACCTAATGAAACAATCCTGAGTTTCAGGTTCGGCACTGGGAGCTCAGGTTGTCCTTGAGGCAACTTTTCATTCCAAGAGAAAGCAGACACAGGAGTGGAAGTAGAAGAAGAACAAGTTAAAGCCACTACAAGAAGGCAATAAGAGGGCCAATTTTAATAAGCGTTAACAGAGTAGCCAAGGGGAAAAAAAAAGAAAAGAGGAAGCAGAGTATTCGCCATCAGCAGGGAAGCGATCCCGTTTCTCGGCGCAGTATCGTTATTAGTATCTATAGAGAATCCCGCATAAACAATAGCGGTTCTCGGTAGTAGGTGCATAGCGCGAGAATTTATTATTGGCCTGCACGGCAGGAAGGGATCGTAGGGGAGATCGCAGTATCGCTATACCTAATCGTACCACCCAAGGTGGCATAGATTGGAAGCCCCATCAACATACATCCTCTGTCAAGCCAGGAGTACAGAAGAGGAGCGTTTGCCGACTGCTGGTCCATTTTGTTGGGGCTGGTTTGCCATCATTCATCTGCATTAGGCACGCCGCACAGTTCTTCCGCTCTACCGGAAGTGTCCATGTGAACGACCATTGCTTGGTACTTGTGCAATAACATTAACCGGCAGCCACCAACTGGAATCGAAAATGGAAGTAGCATCTGAAATGTATGTATTTATCATATTTAATGAATAATTTTTATCAATATTTCAACTATTTTTATCATTGATATCGTTACACGATTGTTAATCAACGCTTTATCGTTGCACAGTGTCATCGATGATAGCTCAAAGTTATGTTCAACTCTACGTATGGAACATATGTAAATTTTGAACGTGAATTGAATAATTGCATAATAGTAAATTGATAAATGAAGCATCTTTAATTTGCATGTTTAATATTGAGAAAGATACTCAGCCTCATAGCAAGGTACAGTGGAAGGTAAACAATGAGGATGAAGAATCAGCATGTTTTAATATTAATTAGATGATCTTCAAGTGGCAATGATGAATATTTGTACCTTGTTCATGGACAGATGATTTTCTCTTATTTTTATTGATGCTGTTGGCAATCCTTGTTGATCCTTGTCATTAATTGATCGCTTATAAAATTGTGTCAAGGTATATAATGTCAGTTCCAAGGGTTAAGAGACTAAGTATTTTCTTAATTTCAATAAAAATATTATTTAATGCATGCACATGCATTTATCACAGTAGTAAATCATTGGCTGACATATTTCACTTAAAATTAGATCCATCCTTAGAGTTCCAATTGATTATTATCACAGTGATAGAAAATTTGATATTAATTTATTTCCTAGAATTATTCCCTGTCAGGGTAAAATCCAACCAATTGATTACCTATAGACTTTCTTATATCATCGTTAATCAGTATTATGATTGAATCTAAATATCATTCCCGTCGCATTCACAGCATTGCAATTGTTGCAGCTGCAAAGTGCATCTGTCATTTCATTTGATTTCCATACGTCGTGTACAAGAAGAAATCCGACATAGAGAAATATTAATATATTTTGAATCAATTAATTAATCGATCTATCGATAAAATATTTTTATTTTTTTATATTTCATTTTATTTGATACGCTCGCTTGGAAACTATAGACAATTATTGTATCGGTATTTCAATTATGAGCTAGTAAAATTGAACATGATAGATCCAGTAGCCTAATAGTATAACTTACGGAAATGATAAGTCTCCTGAAAAGCTCATTAGAACCAAAACGGCGAAAAAAGAGATCAAATGCAATTCGATCCCCTAGTTTAACTTAAATATCATAAGTCACGACTGTTTCAAGTCATTCGGCCGGTCAATTACTTGCAACGTCTCGAGTCATCGTTATCGTCAGCAAAACTGCATTCATACGACGCAATTATCATGTACAGCAAAACTCGAAACATTGATAAGAGCATAAATTTTCCCATATTGCTTATCACCCATTATAAATAATAAAAAAATCTGCAAAGAACATTCCTTACCCCCATGAATCTACGTTCAATTCGCAACTGTAATTCACTAGAAAATTCACTAAATTGCAGAAGGACAATGATTCTTCGATGAATCCAAAAGGTATGAATATTTATAGACTCGACTGTGCACAACGACAGACAAGCAAGATAAACACGTGTCCCACTATAAACCTTGTAATTTTTTATGGAAAATCATTTCTAATGCCAAGTCCTTGGCTTTAAAATATACCGCTGTTAAAATTAACTATTGACATAGATTAAAGGTACGAACGAGAGAGAAAATTATTTTGAGAGATTCATAAAGAAAAATTCAAAATTTTCATTTTCCCGCTTCAACCGTAAGCATTAAGCAGGAAGTCCAGGATAAATTTACGTAAATTCATTAGCTGTGCAATTTCCGTTTCTCTAATTAACTCGTTACGTCGAGGCATGCCAGAAGCCATGGACACAAGTATCCATGGGATCCACGACTAAGGTCGGCCGCTTAATTCTCACACTGTCGTCTCATCTATTACGGCTGTTAAGCGATTACACCGAAGTCCAGTCTTTTTATTACTAGTATGCAGCAATATATATCTATACGTTTATATATAGCTATAGAAAGCATGTGTCGTACAAACGATCAAGCACATACTCCTACGGCTGTATCAAACTTTGTCTTTTACCTTTGAACGCTAACTAATTATCATTAACTCTATTAAAGACTCATTAAGTTCTCTTAGCTTCGATCACACGAAATTATTTTATATTTATCCTGTAAAATGTGACTTCTGCCTTTTATCCGTTGCAACGGAGTAGAATAGAATATTTTAATATTCAAAAATCGTGCGCGCAAGGCACGTTTGTTTTTTAAAGAAAAATCTATTATTCGCGCATTAAAAAGCCATGATCTCAGAATATTATAAATATTGGATTCAGTAAAACCATATACGTATATACATCCTATATGCGTAACCTTGGACGAACTCTTGCTGGCTACTCAAGTTCTAATTATCAACAGTGATCACGTAACTAATCAGGTTTGATAATTACATACAACCATGGGAAGGCTATTTGGATCACGCGATAGAAGCATCAATAAATCTAAGGAGAATCTGAATCGGTATGATTTCATATCACAATTGATATTCTAACTCTTCTTCTAATCACCATAATCATTTTTTATTCTAATCCATTGTTTTCAAGTTTTGCATTACCAGCATTGATTTAGTATGTATAACAAGTATACAGGTCCATAGGTGAGATAAAGAATTTTTATGTATAGCACAGACATCCTATTTGTCTGTCGTAAGAGTATTAAATTAATTAAATAATCTATTTATCTTAAAATTAAATTAATTTCGAGAAGGTCAGACGAGCTCGAATGAGTCTCGTGTTAACGTTATAGGACGTTTCGTATAATATTTTCCACGTGACAACGCGTTACATTAAGCAGCGCGTATTACGATGAGGGACACGTGTAACGAAATACGTGTTTTTACTTTTTTTTTTTTTTAGTAATTCTATCTGCTACGTGGAGAGATAATTAATGCAGAATCCTTGTAGAAGATGCCAGATGTTCCATGAATAAAATATTTCCTGTCTGTTTATGGAGAAACGATGTTATTCTCTTTTGCGTATCGGTGGTACAGCGAACACGTGCTGTTTTACCTATTTCTTGTTCCAGGTCTCCCTTATCAAATACGGAGATGCAGGGTCGCTTAGTCGAGCGCACGTCTTACTATCCTCAGCAGCCAAATAAGAAATCCCGTAATCGTCGTCAGAGAGTTAAAAAATTCATGCAGCACAATGCCCTGACGATGTTGACGGTAGGAGGTGTCGTAGGAGGCATCGTGCTGGGTTTGATTTTGCGAAACGTCAGGGAAGAAAATTGGCGACCACGTGAGATAATGTACGTTAATTACGTTGGTGAGCTGTTTCTGAGGATGCTGAAGAGTCTTATCTTGCCGCTGATTATGGCCAGTCTGATCTCGGCCATTGGTTCTCTTGACCTTTCGTTGAGCGGCAAGATCGGTGCTCGGGCAATAACGTATTACATGGTTACTACTATCAGTGCCGTTATCTTGGGTTGGTATAATATTTTTGAAATTTGATATAGTTTCTTGTTAAATATTATCTTTTTTATTTTTTTTTTATTTAAGGAATTATTCTGGTGATCACGATACGTCCTGGATATTCGAGCGAAGCGGAACAAGAGGCAAAGCCTTCCACTGTACGAAATGTAACGACCATTGACACACTTATGGATCTGATTAGAAATATGTTTCCACCGAATTTGGTACAGGC
This sequence comes from Calameuta pygmaea, assembly GCA_031762395.1. Classification (NCBI taxonomy): domain Eukaryota; kingdom Metazoa; phylum Arthropoda; class Insecta; order Hymenoptera; family Cephidae; genus Calameuta; species Calameuta pygmaea. Next base: position 535,459 of record JASANN010000193.1, on the reverse strand, counting down.
GTGCATTACACAGTACCGTACGATATTGAAGCCACGAAACGATACGACGAATCGTAAGTGTTGAAATTTTTTAATAATAAGATCGTGACGTAGCTATTGAAATTCTGCCTGGCATCAAGCGTATGGCCCCGTTATCTTTATAACGAAGGTCTTGGACAGTTTAAAAATAGATATTCAGTTTGAAATTACAGGCCTATCTTTAATATGAAAGGAGGAACAGCTGGTTGAATATGTTAAATTTCAATAAATATTATTGTCTCTGTCAACAGTTCATATACTTGAATGGGACATAAGTCACGAGTATACCAGTGGTACCAATATTCTGGGCCTGGTGGTATTTTCAACGGTGCTGGGTATTACTCTTGGAAAAATGGGACCTGACGGTAAACCATTGTTAGCATTTTTTGCAGCACTATCATCGGCAATGATGATAATTACCAATTGGGTAATCTGGTGAGTGGTTGATTTTTTAATTTTTTCTTTTTAAAGAACCTAACTAAAAATCATTTTTATCACTCAATAATTCTTTATTCAATGTAGGTTCTCACCCTTGGGAGTGCTATTCCTTGTATCGTCAAAGATTCTGGAAATAGAATCATTCAATGTGATAATTGGTCAACTGGGCATGTACTTTATGACAGTACTACTTGGTTTGTGCATTCACGGTTTCGTAGTGCTGCCACTGATTTTCTTTTTACTGACAAAGAAGAATCCAGTCTCGTATGTTTCAAACATGGCGCAAGCACTGGCCACAGCTTTTGGAACGAGTTCAAGCTCAGCCACACTACCAGTTGCAATTGGTTGTCTCGAAGAAAGAAATGGAATCGATCCACGTGTCTCTAGATTCGTAATGCCTATAGGCGCCACCATTAACATGGACGGTACAGCCCTGTACGAAGCTGTGGCTGCCATTTTCATCGCTCAAGTTCGCAACGTCAATCTTTCGTTTGGACAGTTGGTAGCTGTTAGGTAAAAAACAGAAAAAGAAATATTCGTTAACCCAAACCTACCAAAGATAACGTAATTTTTCATACTCTTCAGTATAACTGCGACAGCGGCTAGTATCGGTGCAGCTGGAATTCCACAAGCTGGACTAGTCACAATGGTTATGGTCCTGGACACAGTTGGTCTTCCGGCAAAAGACGTCACGCTTATCATCGCAGTCGACTGGCTACTGTGAGTTTGAAAAATAGTGTAATAAATACTTTTCAATTTTTCCATTGCAATTAAAATATCTATAATACATTTTGTACTCCCAATTGTTCAAAGGGATCGTTTCCGGACCACGATAAACGTAATGGGCGATTCTCTGGGTGCTGGTATCGTTAATTATCTCAGCCGGAATGAGCTGAACTCATTTCCGCAAGGGACTCAAGTGCAAAAGGAAACCGACCACCACACAACGTCTATATGAACATCCGTAGGATAGAGTATCGATATTAAAGGCCCCATGCACGTGACAACGCAACCATTTATCACAGACTAGTCATACACATATGGGCCTGTCGAACAATAAATTGATCCGACAAGGTTCAAAGGTTGTTCAGTTTGTTCCGCTATTCATGATAGAGTCTGCACGCTGTCACGCTAGCATGATTTCTCGTTCAATCGTTCTACGCACTTCGCGTTCAGTCAATTCAGCAGACTGGTTAATGAATTATTATTTAAATAATATATTGATCAACAGTCAAGAGGTGAATGATAACGGACCTATTGATAACGCTGCATATATTAAATATAACATTAAGGGATACAAAAGTAGGACATTCATAAAATTGTCCATATAAGTGTACCCAAAATTGGCCTACGAAGTGTTCTTCTGTACTATAAGTACCTAGGTATAATTTTTCATTTTAATCAATTTCGTTTTATCATCCAATTAATTAAAATACCTAGTTAGACCGTGGGTCGAGGCGGTATTTGCAAAGAAAATTCTTTGAAAAGTTATATACTCGGAATAGGACTTGTACGATTAGCAAAGATAAGTGAAGAAGAAATATAATCTGTAAATACAAACACAATCGAATGTGAATTTTCTTTATAGCTCATAATTTTATCCTCTTTGGGTAATCATTTGTGTGACTATAGCAATTTAGTAGAACAATGGAATGGCTAGAATGAAGATTGGACGTTTATTTCTAATCTAAGAAGAAAGTTCATGCACTTTATGATTTTTTAATGGATCTTACATTCTTTTATTAGAAAATATCCGTTAACAAAATGGCGATATTATAAGACGACCTACGAGGATCTGAATTATTTAAACTAATATAATTATCGCCGTTACTCTGCTACCTTTCGTAAAGTACAAATTTATTTTTAAAATCTTATTCGACACGATATTCGTTTTAAAAATAAAGTAACATGATCATCGCACCTGAAATCATCTGTATACACGATATAAGTACATATTGCATAATATTTATCATATAAGGTTATAATATGTCTATTGCATAAAACAGGTGAAGGAGTGTCATCTTCGTCACACATATACATATATATATATATATATATATGTATGTATGTATAGCAAAGAGAAATATCACATGAAATAATAATTGTTAAAGAATAATGAATTTTCTGCAAATTTCAGAAACTGTTTATTATTGTAAGTCGTTATGACAAAAATTTTCATAGATTTAAATATGAATTTACGAAGATGGAAGACTTTGTAAATTGCTTATTGAAAGGAGTCTTGTTACGTTCCAGTAGTGTGATTATTAAAAATTAATAAAATATTCTGTTATAGAGAAAAACCAATAACTATACGTTATAGGGTGATTGGTTATATTAATATTTATAAAATAAGACTAGAGCTTTTTTATTTATAAATTTCAAATTCTAAACTTGTAGATTAAATTAACGACTCGGTAAGTTAGAAGATTTTTAAATAAAATAGTGTCCTCTTCTACTTTCCTCGTAAGAAAATGTCATTTCAAATTATTTATTTTATTTTACGTAATTTATTACTTATGGAATAAAGTGTATGATAGAATTCAAAATAGGCAAAAGTACAGTTTGTTAATCAGTAGATAAAGCACGAAATTCATTGTTTCGAAACGATTCGTTGTGTATCGTAGGTTCGAGTCATTCTATTGTATTTGTATTAAAATAATTAGAATCACGTTCGTGACCCAACAGCATCTTCCGCCAATAGTATTTTATTCCACCAGACGGTATGTAATTGTTCATTAGTGAAGAAGAAGAACGAGAAAATTAGTTGTACAGAAATATTGAAAATTCGAAACATTGAATAAAGCTTGTTAAATGTTACTAAATATTATTGAATCCTGACTCACTTTCGATATTTATTCAAAATATCAAATGGGTCTAAATCAAAATTTCGCAAATTATACGGGGTAGATAAAAATTGAATTGCAATTGTAAAATGAATTACGTTCGAATTGAAATATTAATAAATTAAGTCTTTGAAATATTAATAAATTAAGTCTTTGAAATATTAAAATAATTAATTAATTAATAATGTCAGATATTAATACTTGGATTATTAAGAATAGAAGTACTGAAAATTTTCTAAAATTGTGTGCGCGCAAAGTCGTTGCGCAGGACTTCGAGAGTGGGAGCAGCCGGGGAGTGGAGGGAGTGCTGAAGCCAGCACCCGGATTCGGAAAGCTCATTCTTCCTCCAACCGCCCTCCTATACGGGTCTCTTGGTAGCATTGTTTTTATCCATTTCCAACCTTCTTTTTCTATATTTAATTTCCTCTTCTGAATTTCTCTATCTTTCATTCTTTACTTTATTATTCCGCCGACGGCGAACTCTGTCTCTTACGCTTAACACACTGAGCTTGCTCGGTGAGAAGTGGCGGAGGTTGTAGGGTCAAATATCGTCCGTTGGGACGTCCTGGCGGTGGTCGCAAGGACTACTCCTGTGGTCTTTTGTTGCAGTGAATCTTGACTCCAGGTTGACCTTTCGCGTTTAACTTACCTTAACTTTTGCGTCTTTATTCTCTCTGTTATTCTGTCATATGTCTTCCTCACTCTCCTCCCAGTATATCATTAAAAACTAAGTTGTGAAAATGTCCTTTGGAAAAGGAAAAATCGCAAGTGGTAGCGCATAGAACATACAACATGTATATTATATTGCAGTGATGTATTTAATATCCATCTTCAGTCGTCTCCATTTATTGTAAATAAGGTTTGCTCATACATGGTCTCTGAGACCACGTGAGCAATAAAACCTTTATATAGAATAAATCCATTCCACTTCTACCTGTGTATCGGAATTCCACATACGATAAGTGGCGCCATCTCTGAGGCAACCAGTGAACTTTCTATGATAAAGTGATTCCGAAGGTAATTTAAAGATCGCATTATCAATACTTGAATAGGTCAATTCATATTAAATGAAGTTGCATTAGGTCGAATTTTGGACATGATAAATGGAGAAAAATGGGATCGATTAAATGGTTACAATGCAACGAGGAATAAAGATAGAAAGTGAGAGATCAACAAGTAAAGAGGTGAAGAACTAAATTTTATTGTAGGAAGTTCACTGCGTGTCTTAGAGATGGCGCCACTTATCATGCCCACAAAGTGCGCGTGGATGTAAGTTAAATTAATCTGAATTGGCCCATTCCGGTTCCAATGATTCAATTTTCAAATTACCTTAGGAATCACGCCTAAATTGATAAAGCTAATTTAAGTTTGCAATGGCATTCTGAGTTTTAATATAGATGCATATCTTGTATACAGGGTCATTCCAGCAGAAACGTAGTAATAAATAAAAAACGTAATTAATACAATAATATCGTTAACATGCGAAAAACTGCCAATTCGAGACGCCGGCTTTGCGAGGTAAAGTTTAATGTGTTCGATTATTCTAAAACGGTTTTGCCGTGAAAAAAGGGATAAAGAATAGCAGTACTGATAGCATTATAACGATAGCATGATAACTTATCACCATTAAAATAAATGTATTGCACTAGAAGAGAGTCTATAAGAAACAAATAATGATTGAGTCAGGTAAGGAAATTCCAATTCCAAATAAATCATATCAAACAATTAATTATCATTGAATGAAAAATCATTCTGCAAACTATAGTAGGTTCGAATGATTTCCATTCAGGATTCACTGTTCATTGATCAGCTTAAGAAATTCGTAGCTATTCGTATTACATGAAATACGATATACGCATTGAATTCATTCAAGTGTAAATTGTCGTTCCGTTATGCAAAACCGCTGATGCATATTTTGCACGAAATGCATTCACTTCATCCCAGCCAATGATATTCATTGGGCCGAACAGGCAATGCTCTGATAATTTTAAAGAGGTATAGTGGTTGTACCACGAGGTGGTAAGAAATAAGTGGACAAGTTGAAAAATGCAGTAAGAATAAATAGCCAGGACAATGTAATTATACTCTCTGCCAAAACTCTGCAAGCTGCATTTTGCCACATTGTAGTAATAATTGGTGCAATGTGTTATTTCAAATGTCTAACATAATTCCAGCTAATATATTATCAGAGTTCATTGTAATCATGATAAGTTGATGAATTATGCGTTTTTTTACAGTCCAGTATAATTAATCACATTTTTAGAAACAAAATGCATCGCTGCCATATTTAAGAAAGAACTTATGCACAAGTGAAGAGAAACTGATACAAAATCTAATCAACGAAATGGACACTGACGAGCACCGGATTTAGGTTTACCTTTTCGCTTAGTCAGCTGTAGCGGCTAGTTGAAGATTTTTTAAGAACGAATGAATTATTCTTTTGTTTAATGATTTGATGGAAAGAAAAGTTTTAATTATTCATTGAGAATATTTGATGTTTCTATTGCCTATTGATTTTAAAGAAATCAGGATAAATTTACTTTGCAGTAATGGAAACAATGCTTTTGTACTAAAATGATTTGTCCTAACCTAAAATCAGATTTCCTCCTACGATTCCGGTAAAACAGCCAATTTAATTTTCTGCGGTAGCCCACTATGCAGCAGCAGTGTCCTGAGCCCAGTCACTCCCCTATAGACACCATTTCACCCTTTCACAGGCCAAGAGGACAGCCAGAGAGCTACTCAAGGGTGCTCAAGCCACTATTGTTTCAGGATCTCTTACACAGGAAGTTTCACCAGTGCACACCCATGCAAGAACATTTGCATAAGTACGTGGAATATTTTATTCCCAGAAACCACACGAAATGGCGCATTTCAAGTCTGCATAAAAATATTCACAATAGACAAAGGCCGAGTTCATACATTTTTTAGTCCTTTTCCTACATAATTATTCATTGTATCGTTATACCGCATTTTTACTTTAGTTTCCACTTGCATTAACGTGACCCAATTGATTCTGTCAGGCAATAAACCGATATCGATAGGTGGTAACCAGTCAACGTTATAACTCATCCAACTCCACTCTGAAACTCTGTAAACATTTGCGTGTTTCCATTTCAACTTAGCCAGATAAATGCCCAAGTATAATAGCAGTTGGGTACTGGAATTAGTATAAAGATTCTTGGCCCTACTTTATCAAGACACTTTTGAAAGAGCCAGCTCAGGGTAAATTATGAGAATCCATCATTGACGCGAAGAGCATTAATTTTCACTGATGTAACAACACAGACATCTGCTAATTAAAAAAAAAATTATTAATCCAACATAAAAATGATTGATCCTAAGCAAATGAATTTTAACAAAATTCTTTAATTTAATTTTCCTAATACTGTATGTATTAATGTTAATTGATTCACCCTAAAAACCTATCCTTTGTTTGCACAATATCTATATCTTCTGAAACCCTCAACCTCTGGAATCCTTCAGTTCCTTAGCATAATCCCCAGGGTCCACTGCTTCATTAAGGCTCTAGTGACCATGAAATTAGTACCAGCAGTACATCAGAAGTTGTCGAGCAAAAGCTTACTACCCTGAACCTCTAGTTCCTGCCGCACCCTTGCCAACGGCTTCGCGTTCTCGGCATTTGGCCTTCGGGGTCTCGCATTGATTTTCCGGACACCCTCTAGCTGGCGTGCGAATCCCGGCAGCCTTCCTGGCACCAAGTACCTAGTTACCAGTCACAGTATGATAGTATATTCATGGCATTTGTTTATGTAGGCAATTTTATGCCAGCAATCATAATACGTAACAAGATGTACTTTTTTCATTATAAAAATCATTGCTATCAGTATATATCGTAACGCCTACCGTGTTATTCAAAAATAATTCCACACCTTGGACACCTTCGAGAATAAAAACGTAATTTATAACATAGATACTGATACTGCGATTAGCACGAGTAGTGTGCACTCTGACAAGAGATAAAATATTATTTTCTACCTAACCTTCTGGATTGGTCTACAAAATTGATTATTGATCATATTTGGTTCTGTCGTAACAATAAATCAGTTTAGAATCCTTCGTGAAAACGAATCTCTTCTTACTAAATAGAAATGTCAACGCCATATCAATAAACCGTCTTGACGCATATATCATGCCACTTGTGGACTCCATTGATAAGACATCGAGTCTATTGTACTTTTAATCAGTACCGTTATGCCAAAGGGTTGACATTGATGAAAAAAAGATGTCCTTTTCATTCACTCGATATGGATATTCAAATTAGGTGAATTCATCTATTATATAAACCCGTAAACAATGTTAGAATGGGATATGCAAATTTATTACTTTTATTTATACGAGGATTATCAATTATCAATTACCTAGTCAGTGGTAAGTTCGCCATTGTTTGGTGTCAAGCACGTCTGCCAGTGTAGAAATGACTCAGGTCAGATCAATAGGAAGACCGGCTTAGTTATGGCGGCTCATCTTGAGTAAGAGTAAGATACATATCATGCATAGTTCCTTCATATGTAAATCTTAAGAATCGCATTGGACGTCATGAATATAAGAACGGCGATACCGGACGGACCGCCGCCATAAAAGAAGCTAGCAAAAGGACTGACTTTAAAAATGTATACGTACGAGATTCAATAGGATTTAGGTTATGCAGCTGTGAACCATAAATGATGCGAGCCATTATGATATTATAGCGACACATGTAGACATTGCTGCTGGATCAATATCAACCACGAGTTGGGATGGTGGCTGGCAGGATTATGGTGGGAGAAAATGAGAAAAAGAGTAATGGATGGGGTGAATGACGCCATTGGAAAAAGTTGAAAACCACATGGTGTCTGGCACACTTGTTTACTGATACCGGATGCATTGAATGTTGAAAAAGCTAAAAAGATTCGTCAAAAGTTCTTATTCGTTCCTTTGATTCTATTTTGTTTTTTAAAATTCTAACGGCTAATCGTTAAACGGCCAATCTCATTACTAGTAACACTAATGATCCAAATATCTGGGTAAAAATATTTGTCTACGTGACATATCACTTGCCGTGTAAAAGATCGAAATATTCGTGAGAATGATGATACAGTTATTGTAGTATGATTTATGAGTCTAGTATAGTTAGATAATACTGATACTAGGATGTATACCCTAAGATAGAATGACATCCGCCAGAAGTTCACTGTTTCACGACACACTGGATCATATTTTCTACACCCACTTGACTGTAACAAAAATCTGTATTTTTCTTACACCAAATTTTTACCTATATTCCGAGTAACATACAATTTGGAGTACAAAATTTGTCTGCTCAATCTGTGTACTTTGTTGTTTTACTTCACGTTGGGTATTCAGCTTCAACGAAGCTCTTTCTAGGACCTCCTGATGGAAGTCTTCGTTGGTCAACACTCCTTCGTAACTTCCCTTGTCCGAGAGGAAACACGTGACTATGTCATGTGACTTAGTGGAGTATATGGACGCGGGACGTTCCGGTCGTTCCGGTCGTTCCGGTCGTTCCGCAGAGTCCCGCACTGTTGCCATTGCGCTTTCGTTAGTAGCATAGTACTGGCTGGAATACCGGTAGGTGGGGATAACGCGGAACATAGCGGAAAACATAGAAGCACGACCGCAACTCGGCTCAGTACCGAATGAACCTTATTCACGTTTGTGTAAAATTATTGCCGTTTAGTGTAAAAGTCGTTTAACGCTTTTTTTTTGCCGTTTTAACAGAGAACGAAACAAAAAGTACGAGTCTGGAGTATTCTTACAGAAAAAATGTATAGTCGAAGTGGGAGCATTTAAAAAAAAATACAGTTCGATCATTTTTTAAAAAGGCGACGGAAAAGAAATCAAAATCCAGATAAACCAAATTTATTCTTCTTTAAATCGATAGTGCAATGCTATAATGGAATCTGCTTAAGGAAAACTGTTGAAGTGATGCTAAAAATATCGCCACCGGAGATAAACACTACGTGAATAGTTGAAGAAATAGATTCTTCAATGTAGTGCTCTTAGATCTGCCACGAAATTTAATGAACTCACGGTTTGTGTATTTTTCTGGGTGGGCACGTTTTTATTGCGAACTCACTTATTGTCGCACGATCCCATTGCCAAGAAGACGAAATGCAAGCGAATCAATAAAATGTATTTGCTACGAGGAACGTAAGAATGTGATTAGACGAAAAAGAATATAATCAATATAGCTGGCAGAGTTTTACGACGATTAACATGACTTTTCTACCCGGCACCTACGTCTCCATTACTGCCGTAGTAGTGTCATATGGAGCGATAGAATTATCTCGATGACAGTTGAAGTGCAATGACTCCGTTTGTGAAAGAAGACTAAGGAAATAGAAAAAATGGGAGTATCTTTTTATTAGACGCACAACAGGCGTGAATGTCACTAATTGCTCGAAGCATGACGGTCATCGTTATCATCAATAAAATCGAGAAGAGTCTTGCGCCATTAATGTCTGGTAAATTATAATCAGAATTTAATTCAATATATTTATACGAAATATCAAGGTACGAGAGACTGCTGTCGGTTGAAACATAAACGAATTATATCTTAATCAATATTTTCAGTGAGTCTTACAGAACATTCTTGTCAAATTTTTCATCACTTTTTCTCAAAATAACATTACAGCTGTTCAGGAAATTTTTATTTGTTCACTCCCGATAGATGGCAGATTAAATGATTTTATTTCAGTCTACACTGTATTTCAGCTGACAGCAGCATCCCCTACTAAATATATTGCAATGATACAAGGATACATTTCACATATATTTTAATTGCTGTCAATGATTATCATTAGCAATGTCAATAGAAATTAATGTAATGCAATATTAAATATACGATTATTGACATTTCGGATCAGACATTTGAGAAGAGTCTAAGCAATACACGTACTATGTATATACTTATATATATATTGTAGCATTTTGCAAATGAGTCAACCAATGTTATCAGGTATTGGGTGCCGATAATAGTATCAGTTATATATATATATATATATTATATATATTATATATATATATATATATATAAAGATATCAAAGGGCAGTTTAAGGACATACGACACTTTAAAAAGCAAGCTAATATATTTTTTTTAAAAAGAAAAGAACCCTGGAGCATGTGGGTTTTCAATTCTAATATAATCTAATCTGACAAACTATTTCTTAGCCCATCACAACTCCGAGTGTCCAGCATAAAATTTTTTTGAAAAATTCAGTGTGAGTGTCGCATAATGGAAGTATACGTTACATACGAATTATTCCAGAACCACCCTGGGAAATGCCAATTGCCCTCATAACTGTCCAGTAGTGAAGAAAAAAGTCCTGGAAACTGCCTTCTAACACGTCATTCTAAATAAATGATTGGGGAAATCTAAAGAAAATATTGAAAAGTTAACGAAAAGTTAGATGAAAATTGACAAAACCAAATTATTATTAATATGTTCAATCCCAAGACACCCATTATTCGCTTCTTCCGCGTCGTTAATTTTTTACTCGACATTATACGCTCCGATCAATCATTCAGGTGTACTTTATGAGCTTTTGCTCCTTACAAACAATTTTAATTGCTTCTACCATTGCACGCTAATAAAAGTACGATTACATAGTTGTTAATTGTAGTCAATAATCTCCGTATAGTTTTCGAATAATATGAAAATTTTAATGGTTAAAATTAAAAGACTCCTAACCATTGCTTTTTAAAATATCTCTTATCGTTTTGATACGTAGTATCGATAATCATTCTTGGGTAGCGGATGTGCTTCCGTTAACTTATCTCCTGGTATCATAATGTTTAATAAAAAATTAATAATATTCAAAACTACCTTATTACTTAGTTGGCTATCATTTTTTTAAATATCCAACAGACTATTCTGCATTTTGGACTTATTGCATGTATGAACAAATGTACGCATCCGTTCACATGCACAAGGCGAAAGACAAGCTGGAGGTTTGGATTTGAGAGAAAAATTAAAAATATAAAAGTTCCTCGCGCGTAGCATTCAGGAAAATTACAATTTGGTAATACGAAACTTTTTTTTAATTCCTTTTCCTCTTTAAAGTCAGAATGCACTCGCTTCATAGTGGCGCTGCTGTAACGTTTCTTTTGAAAACGTCGTATCTCCCACACTTACTTTTCTTTCTCTTTGAATATACCAGAGCAGTGAAATCCGACGTGGAAGACGTTTTCTATGAAAAGTTTTATGATGGAAAAAAAGCGTATAAAGCATCGAGGAATGCAGGAGTATAAAATATTCTTAGCGGTATGTCCTGCCTTTTTTGCCTTTTTTTCAACACAATTTTGACCTACTTAATCCAACTGTAAATGAATTTCATGAAATTGCACCGAAGTACCGTGGATATACATGATAGGTAATCTCTATCCTTGAATACAGCGTATATAAAATTCTCTATATAACTTAATTTAATATCGACGAGGTTCACGTATGTGAATTATACGATTTGTTTTACGTTTGAAAAAAATGCGTGTTATCGTTATAATTCTTAAGCGAGTATATCTTTTTCGATACATTATTATCAACTGGAAACTCTAAGTAGATATAAAAAAAATACAAGGACTATGCCACATTTCACCGTTGTTATCAAAAGGAATATTTTTTAATATTTTACATTAGCCCTGGTAGCCCAGGTAAAATCAACAAAGTTCAATCGGTTTTTCCTTTCACAAATAGCTTCCCCATCCAGATTTCATTAGATTGGCTCGCTAGGAATTTATTGAATTTAATTTATCGGTTATTGAAATTCCTTGACTGATATAAAAATTAGCTAAAGCCGAAGCATCCATTGTTTAGCTACGGTCAATCTATGATTACTGTGTATGCACGTTCTGAAAGATAAATATAAATTGCGATAAGTCAAGCGAAAAATATTCTTTACATTTTTTTTCAATGGCACAAATACATCTGATGTATTTTTATCTTGCGAATTGATAGGCATTCTTATCAGCACGTTCTGCCGTCGAAAGTTATACACGTCGAATAACTATACGTGACATTACTGCAACCTTAAAAGCAAATTACATCACTTGACAGACGTAATAATTGCTGGTGAACATTTTATCATGAATTATTTAAATGATAAGAGAAAAGAAAATAGCAATAATGCTTTTACACCTGTCAGAATCTATTAATTTACTTAGTAGAATAAATTAACACAAAAAAAAGGCAGGAGGTGACTATCGTATAGAGATTTTTCAATTATATTTTGACAAATAATTTTATAGAAGAAATATTGGCCAATCTATGTTTATTGAAAATTCATGCTTCAAGGCTCTGGGCTACCTGTTATATTTTTTATTCACACTGGAAACAAGTGACGTATAGGGGTTGCTCAAGGGTTATCCCCAAAAAAGTAGAGCAATCAATATCAATACTTCCTGCACGCTCTGCTGATGTCGTTACACTTGATACCTGTAGCTATTGAATTAGATCAAAATCATAAGACAACAAGAGGACCAATTGAAATAAGAACTACAAGAGGTAGATTGTAACGGAACAAAAGAGATAAAAGGGGTTTCAAATGAATGGGCAACCATTTGATGAAAGTACTTTGTGATACTTTACAGTGTTTAGAGGCTTAACTACACAATGCCTATATCTTTCTAAAATGCTATTGCGACATCCGACACGTCCTATTCATTCGATTTGTTCCATGTGTAAATTTAAATTAAATGTATCGTTGAGAAATTTCTTAAAATAATTAATACAAATATTTAAAAGCTTTTGTAACCCTTACGCATGATTCGTAGGGTCTTGGAATATGTAATACAGAAATATTTTTTCACATGAATACACGTTTACTTGAATATCAGTAATACTGTTGTAAAGCTACATTATCTTGAGAACAACCTGCCTTTACATAAGCAGTTGCAATATTGACGTCTTACAAATACAGGCAATTTTTGTTTCATTCAGTGCTCGTGATAATTACTATTGTGTTTTAAATTTCTGGCGTATCTAGTGGAAGAGATGTTGCTTCTTGAGGAAAAGACAAAGCTATTACGTCATGTGCAATGTTTGGTCATGAGTAAATCTTGAAAAACGTCAGTACCGCGTGACGGTTTTACGGTACGGTTTTATACATTACTTATTGGCTATCAACTGTTAGATCGCTTATATGTATATTGATAAGTACATGTATGCTGATAATATCAATCAGACTTAAAACAGATCGTAGAGTCATTTAATTTAAAGACGCTGATCTTAAGAATTGAAATATCTACGTTTGATGTACATACTGTTTTTAAAGGATGGTAAATGTAAAAATTACTATCTACACCTGTGATTTATATTTTATTAATCAATTAACGTTGCCACGAAGTTAATCGTTATACTCGTTGTGATCTATAAAATGCATAGTTTCTTTAACGTATAAAATCTGATACAGGAGCTTTGTTAGAGTCCAAAAAAATGTATCAGTCTTCACGAAAGTTTGATAGATATAATTGACTGAGCTGAAACGTTATTGAAAAAGTACTTTTTGATAAAATTTTATAAATTTTAGCGAGACTACCTAATGTACTTTATTACGAGATTATATGAAACTGCATACACGTTTCTGAACTGCAAATAGAATAGCGTGACATGGGACATGCGTAAATATTATCAGTGGGAAAAACATACATGACAATTAGTCATCGGCGAAGAGTGTAATACCGGAATATGCTGTTTGTATATCATTCATAGCGAATTTCCTCGTTAGAATTATCAAGCAATTTCCAAACGCATGTCATTCCATTATTTTTTGTTCCAGTTACTACGCTCGTTACCTCCAATGACAATTTGCATATTAACGAAGTGCAAAAAACGGCTACGCAACTAGATGAATATCAAGGTGTCAAAGCTGTGTCTGTTTAGATAGCGATACCATGAGGCCTTCCATGAAGATGGGATTGATAGCCTTGCTGGGTATCTGTGTAATATTTTATCAGTATCATCTGTCAACTGGCATAAGACTGGACCAGATATCCAACTTTAATGAAGCTGTGGCAGCTGAGGGTGCTGAGAATTTGTCAGTAGTCAACGGCATAGACGGATACATTGATCCTTTAAAAATACCTGAGGACGCAGTACGTGAATTATAAAATTTTTAACACTGTCGTAATTAGTTAATCAAGGTAAAATTCATACCCGTGAAATTTAATTACAGATTCGAGGAGCTGTACATGCAGTCCAACAAGGCTACGGTCTCAGTCCAAACCTGGGTAATGTCTTGAGTCAAGAAATTCTGGCTCGTTTAAAGAGAAACGACGTGAACCTGGTCCAGGAAGAGATCTTGATAAATGATCCACGTGGGGCACGTTCAGCATCAGCAATATCGTCCAACGCGAACGGCAATGCACCAATCTGTGGTACAGGAGGAAACACGGAATCGGATAATGAAAAATTGAATCCCCTTTTTATAATCACTCCAACGTACAGAAGGCCGGAGCAAATTCCCGAACTGACGAGGATGTCGCACACGTTGATGCTCGTCCGGAATGTGCATTGGCTCGTTATCGAAGATGCCTTGGTGCCGACGAAACAGGTCACTGAACTGCTTAAGAGGACAAAATTGAAATTCGAACACTTGATTGGTAGGTATAACGAGCAATTGGATGCTGCTTTTATAAATAAGATAATTAATAAATAACGAGAGCACGTTAAAAAGCGGTGATTAATAATTCTCGTTTTATATTAATCAATTATTAAGACTCTTACTTATTCTTCAGCACCCATGCCCGATAAGTATAAATTGAAAACGGGCGCCAAACCACGAGGCGTATCAAACCGAAATCGTGGTTTACAATGGATCCGATCGAATGCTACGAATGGCGTCTTCTATTTTGCGGATGATGATAATACTTATGATATTGCACTGTTTGATGAGGTTTGTATATATTATTTCTGGGGACTATATTATATCCCAAGTTATCGATCAGTTAATGTCTTCAAGTCTATCCTTTATAACGCCTATTGCAAGTGACAAAGACTATTAGTCAGTGACGCTTAACGCCGCCATATTTCTTTTGTCTTTTGATACAGTTCAAAGGATTCTCATGCATTATAAGAAAGCCGGTTTGTAGGTAGACGATTAGTAATATAATAGAACGTGACAGTAAAGTATATCCGTGAAGAACTTTAAAAAAATATATTTCTTAATTCAAATGTCACTTTACTTAATGATAAACGTAATGATCATTCGGTATGCTTCAAGGCTGCTATATAAATTTACTGCAGACACTGAACATATTTCACTTTATGCATGCATACATTCACTTGATACTTGAATGAAGCACACGGCAATAATGTCTGGTAGGCACGATATCGTTACTATGGAATATAAATAATAGCTATCAGGTATTTGATTATTAGTCACGCCATTCCTGTTGCTAACAGCATTATATTGTGACATTATTCTACCAGACATCGTCTGCTAATCGATATTATCTTTGTATTATCTTCAGATCCGCAAAACAAGGAAGGTCTCCATGTTTCCAGTGGGTCTTTGTACGAAGTACGGAATTAGTTCGCCGATAGTTAAAAATGGAAAGTTCACCGGTTTCTACGATGGCTGGGTAGCAGGAAGAAAGTTTCCAGTTGATATGGCAGGTTTCGCGGTGAACGTCAAGTTTCTTTTGGAGAGACCAAGCGCCACAATGCCCTTTCGAGCCGGATACGAAGAAGATGGCTTCCTCAGAAGTCTCGCGCCATTTGAACCACGGGATATCGAACTTCTTGCTGATAATTGCACGAGGATACTCGCCTGGCATACACAAACGAAGAAAAATGAGCCTAGCGCTCCGCTGGACATGAAGCTCTATGGCTCAACGAATCTGGTCCTACTGAAAAACCAGATAGTATGATGGGGCCATATTCATTATATACTTATGGACTCAAATTATAGCCGTCGTTCAGTAATGACTTTGAGGTTAATTCAGATGAACGACTGCTGGCCAATTACTTATAACACAATTAGAAGGATTTTATTATCCGTTCAAGAAACAGTGTTGCCTAACGCCCAATACGACTTCTTCCAGTGAAACTTGAAAAAAACGTTTGTCCAGTAATTACATACTGTATGTAGGTTGGACTGACCCTTGGCACGATAGATTGATCAGTTCTTTCCTCTAGGGACACGGCAATAGACAAACAATAGAGATCGGCCTGCCGGTTCTGATTTCCTTGAGGATTGGTAAATAGATTCTTAAGTTTGGC
Source organism: Calameuta pygmaea (assembly GCA_031762395.1). Classification (NCBI taxonomy): domain Eukaryota; kingdom Metazoa; phylum Arthropoda; class Insecta; order Hymenoptera; family Cephidae; genus Calameuta; species Calameuta pygmaea. Next base: position 518,919 of record JASANN010000193.1, on the reverse strand, counting down.
CAACTATCAGGCTCCATGATAGTTCACGGATGAATATTTAATAACAGACTGTCGTACTACCTTTTTGTATTATTTATTTTATAGCGCGATATTATGTCAGGTATCAGCTATGGGTTGTTCAAGAAAATTATCGACGCATATGTTCGATTAGTTCTTAATCTCTATGGCATTTAGTCTGTCAAAAGTGTCGCAGTTATCGACACCGACAACAACAATATTATTGCTTGTCAAGACTTTCAAGCTGTCACGCATTACATATCATTGTAGTAAAAGAAAGTAATTTCTTTTTTTGTTTTCTTGAAATCTTGTCCAAGACATTCTTGACTATCCTCGCGTACACCTTTGTGCAATCGACAAGAATTTATCTAACGCGCGTATAAATTAATTTAGTTTTTATTCCTCAATTGTCAAGAGGTTTTAGTTATAAACAAATAAGTACCGATATTTATGGCGCTTCCTCTTATCACTTAAGAAGAAAATCGGTAGAATGCATCAGGCGAAGTCCTTTGCATAATTTTCTCTTGTCCTTTTAATTATTTTGATCTGAACGCCGTAAACTTTAGTATCACTACAGTTGCAGTTTCTCGTTAACGGTTCATTTTGCGCATAGCTCCAAAATTAATATTATAGGCAACTTTATGACGATTTTGATGCTGTAATTTGTTTATATTAAAACAATTGTCTTATTATATATTTCTCATAGTTTATCCACTACAACGTACCGTTGATACGGTTTAAGTATAACGCATTATACTTTAGGTGATATCAAGCAATAAACGGTTGGTGCAACGACGAAAGAGAGTGATCTAAAACCGCTATAAAGTTAACGATTATTAACATATAAAAACCTGAAATACTTTAGAAAATTCGCAAGCTTTGTTATTGCAAAACTTATACAGGGCGACATAGCGAAACGTGCATTTTGACTATATACAAAATTGCAGTCCATTACAAAAAAGAAAAGAGAAATGGTCGAGCATTAGGTGATGACTTCTTCTACTTTGTTCTTCTTAGCAATGGAAATTAGTCAAATTAAAAAGATTCTCGTCGACATGGGAAACAATGAAATCTACGTGAAGATATATTTTTTCCTAATAAATAGAAATTATAGTAACACTGATAAACCTTTCAGATCACATACTACTACTGTTACTACTTCTACTATTACTACCACTACTACTACTACTACTGCAACTATTGCTATTTCTACCAGTACTACCGTTACTATTTCCATTCAATATGCTCCATTCGTTTCTAATAATGACAAAAGAAATAAAATTGACTATGAACACGTTCTTTGCAAACTATTAGCTAAATCGTAAAGATCGAATAATCGTATCAACTACTATCCTCTGTTACCTTACTAAACTTACACTCTGTATATCGTACAAGTATAATACGTGCTTAATCACGTCTGTGATATAGTTGCGTATATACATGGCTGATTCTTAAAAATGTGATAAAACAAAAATTATCCACCGTTTATTCATTACATTGAATCATGCTAAATGTAAAAAGATGAATAGTCTTTTCGGGGAATAGCTAGTAAATATATTTATTTTCATAGTTCTTCTTGGTGTACTTTGTACAATGAGTTATGCAACAAGTACTTTAAGTTTCATAGTGAGTTTTTTAACGAAGAAACGAAACCCCCATGTACATAGAGCATTGCGCCTAAAATAATGTCGACTTAATTTACTCTGTTCTTTAAATTCTGGTATATTTTTTAAATTATGAAAATTATAGAAGACAAAGATATTGTGGTTGGAGATTATTCGACGGTTAAATAATTGTATTGGCTCTTCTGGTGTGCGTACTCGAATTATAGTGTTGTACAATGTATAATGGAGTATGCATTTTAAATTGTATTAATTTTTTCAAGGGCTGGTACTTCAATAAAGGTACGGACGTGCGCACACGAAAAAACTAATAAGTGCATCCTATAGCACTTTATGCTGCTTATACTTGCTGTATATGCGAATGGTATGTTCTTTTAAAAAATTCAAATGTATCAGTATAAATTGTAAAGATTTACGCGATTAACAAATAGCGAGATGGGCCTTTAATGAAATAAGACAATGTACGGCTAGTTTTTTTTCGTCTCGAATTGACTGCAAGTACCCTTGAAATGACTGTATAAGATTATGTATAAAAATGAACGAAGTGCGTAACAGTATTGATTACGAGAGCTATGCGGAAGAAATAAAAATCAGTTTATTCATATAGAAATATTAATTTTTTTATTTAACCAATCGATTATTTACATGCTGTTTGGACTAGTGCTGAAGCAATTTTTTTTTTCTTGTCTTATACTTGTCTTTTTATCTGAAGATTTTTCGTGATTACCTACTTTCTTTTTTTTTTTACTAGTTCTATCACCAAGAGATCCTTTGAGGATGCTCTTGATCATCCCAGTAAAAAGTTTTGTTAATGAAAATGAAAAATTGCAAGAAATTTATAATTAATGTGGTAAGCAATTCTGCTATTATTTGCCATTTTTTGATTCTCTGTATATTCAAACGGAAGATAATATATGGAATAACGTAGTAACGTGGTTCTAACAATAATTGTGGTATTAATACCATAGATACTCCTGCAATATACGTCATTTGCGTTGCGAATCGTAAATGATTGATACAAGATAAAAATGAATATATTGTAAAACCATATATCGGTATTAATAGGTACCGTAGTAGTTTATAGCGACCGATAAATTTATTCCACACGTAAAAAGTGTAATGTCTGTTGTCCGCCAATACGTAAGGATGAACTAAAGTATTAAAATGAATTATTATGATCATTAAGAAACAAAGTGAACTTGCTACGATCCAGCGGTTCCTTAGCCATTTCAAATATTCCTTCCAGTGCACAAGCATATAAGGCCATGCGAAACAAAAAGTGAAAACAGAGAAATAAAAAATTTGTGGAATGTGAATTGTTGGTATATGAGCAGTACGATCTCCCACTACAATTCCTTTGTTCCATATGAGAAATACAAGAAATCCTAAACCAATAAATATATATGGAAACATAGAAATAAATATCCAAAAAATAAATTTTGAAAAGGACCATGGTCCCTGTTGTATTTGTTTCATTAGATTCCTCCAAAGTATCTGAAAGCATTTAATGTTTTATATTCATTGATAATATTGACTAAGAAAATCAGCTGCATCATATTTTACTATGATCAAAAGACGTTGATTACTTACAATTATAGAATTAGGAGTATTCTTGGTATGAACTGGAATAAGATTCTCAGCTTCTAAAATATCTAAGATACGTTCAATGCCAAGGAATGCTACCCAGATAACATTTGTTTGTCTCATAAGTATGGCCAATGCTCCTGAACAAAAAGACTCAGTTTTATTACGATTCTATGTAAAATTATGTTTTAGCAACGTTAAGTAAGCTTAAGAACTACTTGCCAAAAAACGCTGATATTGAGATATGTCCTTGCACATGGAACAACATCATTAACAGAACCATATTAACAGACACAACATCTGTGTAGAATAAGAAGAACCAGAAAAACAGTGGAGGAAATAATCCTGTCGAATAAGCAGATATAAGCTGTATCCATGGTTTCTTTATGCCACTTCTGCTCTTAGTCTTATTAGTTGTCTGAATGATCTCAAACAATAAATAAACATTGACAATAGTAGTTATAAAATTTATGCATCGTATGCATATTGTATTGCACAGGCCAAAAGGTGCCAATATTGCAGTTGCCACCAAGTACAATCCAGGTAAAGTCGTAATCTTGGAATCCCACTGTAATAATAAATTAATAATTTATCATTTAAAAAATAAATACGTATATAATGTTACTACTTACCTCAAAAAATTTGCCATTGCAGTATTTTAATGTTTGTGGAATATGAAACACTTCATCAATAAAATAATAAGGTTGTACTTGATTAAGGTACAAAAATAATATTCCAACAATTATGGAAAATATTATAAATGTGGTACGTGCCAGTATTAAAGGATTCTTCTGCAGCAAAGAAATTATGCTCAAACTACTCATTTTTACAGAGTACATATAACAATTACTTCTAATTTCAAATACTAAATAAACATATCAGTCATAAAGTGCCACATATTACAAAATCAGTATATTGAAAAATTATCTACGTCAATCACGCATTTTATCACACTTTCCTGCAACTTTAAAAGTTACTAGTTATTGTTTGACAATTTCAAATAAATAAAGACACGTGCGCTAATTGTATTTATTGTTGCATGATTGTTTGAACTATTATGGACTCCCTTCGCTCTCAGCAAATTATCCAAACAGTCGCTTTATTTTATATATGCTTTATTTACCCGGCATCAAAAAATATAACCTTTCTGATCCCCTCCTTTCTTTCCTTATGGCTGACTCCTCCAATCAGGAGTAGTGCCAGAACCTTACTGATGTTCACCGGGTCTCAGGAACTACCAGGAACTGCTAACAGATGACAGGAGCGTGCACAAAATTTGACGCCACACAGAGATGAGTAGTGAGATGCACGATGCTATGGTTTTAGGCGAAATCAAAATCATGGCATCAAATCGTAGCGGCGAGTCTGGAAGTAGGATTTTGTGATCATCGCCTCCGTCGACAATGCGAATTCCCTCGCAGCCGAGCGAAACGTGAACACGAGCCTGCAGCTTGGCGGGCAGAGGTTCTCCGCTACCTCTCCGCTGGTTCCCAAAGCAACCCTTAGAACGAGACCAAGAACTACAGAACATCTCTAGAACTATTGAAAAAGCCTATTGCTGAAACATTTTTGAGACATTTTTAAGAAAGTGCGGTGCCAACTTGACATCATGTAGGACCTTAATTTTTGGAACATGTTTCATCAATAGAGAAAAAGGAATAAGAAGAAGAAGGAATAAGAGAAAAAGTAAAAAATTAGTTCCAGAAAAATATTGAAAATTCGAAAAATTGAATAAAGCTTTCCAAATACTACTAAAAATTATTGAATCTTGATTTACTTTCAAAATTTATTCAAAATATAAAATGAGGCTAAATCAAAATTTCGCAGAATATACGGAGTAGATAAAAATTGAGATGAATTTGTAGAATATCGAAAATAAATTACGTTCAAATTGAAATATTAATAAATTAGTTGTTTGGAAAATTAAAATAATTAATTAAATCACAAAAGTAAAATATTAACACTTAGAAATCGGAAATTCTGGTCAAGAATATTTAGAAGTACTGGAAGTTGCCCAAAATTGTATGCGCGCAAAATCGTCGTGTAGGGCTGGATGAGTGGGAGTAGGCGAAGAGTGGGGGGGCGCGCTTGAGGCACTGCCCGGACTCGGAGCGTTCATTCTTCCTCGAGC
>JASANN010000193.1:418451-513485 GCA_031762395.1 Calameuta pygmaea | reverse complement strand
AATAGAAGAAGGTTGGAAATGAATGTGAGGGGTGTTTCCAAGAGACCAGTATAGGAGACCGGCTCGAGGAAGAATGAACGCTCCGAGTCCGGGCAGTGCCTCAAGCGCGCCCCCCCACTCTTCGCCTACTCCCACTCACCAGCCCTACACGACGATTTTGCGCGCATACAATTTTGGGCAACTTCCAGTACTTCTAAATATGCTTGACCAGAATTTCCGATTTCTAAGTGTTAATATTTTACTTTAGTGATTTAATTAAGTATTTTAATGTTCCAAACACCTAATTTATTAATATTTCAATTTGAACGTAATTTATTTTCGATATTCTACAAATTCATTTCAATTTTTATCTACTCCGTATATTCTGCGAAATTTTGATTTAGCCTCAATTTTATATTTTGAATAAATTTTGAAAGTAAATCGAGATCCAATAATGTTTAGTAGTATTTAAAAAATAAATATATGAAAAACACTTTCTTAAAAATGTTTCAACAGTAGGCTTTTTCAATGGTTCTTGAGAGGTTCTATAGTTCCCGGTCTCGATCTAAGGGTTGCTTTGGGAACCAGCGTTGAGTAGCGGAGAACCTCTGCCGGCCCAAGCTACACGTTCGTGTTCGCGTGTAGTTCGGCTACGACGGAATACGCGTTATCGACGGAGGCGATGATCACGAAATCGTACTTCCAGACTCGCCGCTACAATTTAGCGCCATGATTTTGGTAAAGCCTAAAACCGTAGCATTGGGCATCTCCCTACTCATCTCTGTTAGTACCTAAGTATATGTCTGTAATATTCTTAACAAGTTCTAAAATTTGTATTTATTTTCTAATAATTTTACAATATAATCATTCCACAAGAGTAATAATGTCTAATAAAAAAATATCTCTGAGACAACATTTCAAGGAATGATCCACCAGTAAAATATTACACTTTTTACTGGATAAAAGCCTTTACAAATCTAAATCAAATTGTATTACTCTTGGTAACATTGTTATCAACCTTTCTATACAGCTACTTTTTTGATAAATGATCCACAATTATTTAATATTGTACAACAATTCATGGATCATAGCACCCGTTGAATTCTGCATGACGATTGGTTTAATATTGACAACGATATTGACCCAGTCACACTTCAGTATTATTCTGTCAAACAGAAACTTTTATGCAAATTTTATAATGGATTATTTAAAAATATATATATTTCTGAATTTTGATAATATTTGAATTAATCTATCGACGTACATTTAATTGAAAAAAAGCAAGAAATAAACGATATTAAAATGGTTCCGGTTAGCCATATTATTGGGACTCAATGAATAAGCCAATCGAATTATTCCTTTTGTTACGATGCGCTACCAATGATACAATTTTAACAAAATTCTAATTTGTTTCATGAAATACCTTTATAATGCTATCATTAGGAAAGCTCTAGAAGCGATGTAGATAGCAAAAGTGGAACGTATTTCCAGTACCAAGCAATTGAGCATGTCAGTTGAATACCATGAGGGGTTGGTTTCCAATCTCTTGATGAATGTATGTAACTATAAAAAAGCAATGGAAGTAAGCAGAAGTAAATGACTTGGTTGTTGAAAGAAAAACATACTGCCAAGAAAGTAGGGTAGTTCAGAGTTTCTGAGGAACAGCTACGACGAGAAGCAGAGAGAAATAATCGTGTTCCGGAGGGAAAGAAAAGTTGAAAGGTGGCGTCGTACATCCGGGGGTGGGGATATCACAAGGTGCGCGTGTCTGTAACGCACCGGGGGTGGTTGGTCGGTGGTCCGGTGTCCGAACTCAGAAATTGCGATCGGTGACTTTTCATCTCCAATCTGAGTGGGCATTTAGCGATACTGTGCTCGTGGATATCATATTTTTTTTACTGGAACTCCAAGAACTCCGGACGTGCTCCGGAGTGTGAACAGAGGGAAAGATAGAAAAGCGCGTAAGGATATTGAGGCGCGCAAAAACGCACGCGGTGTCTAAAAATGGCGAAGGCATTTCGCGCGGTGACAGTATCGACTTTGTCAAACAATGGACTGTCGACACCGAAATACGATAAGCCGGTTACTCTCAATATCAACTATGACCCCCAAGGCCTCAGCATCGAGTTCGTCTCAGGTATTATCTCATTAATGTAGGATTCGATCGATTCTTTATTGTCAATACCGTCTTCCAGACGCGACCTAACCACACTTTACCGGACGCTTGCTTCGTCCTCCTTTGTAGTGTCCGCCACCAAAATTTTCTCATGCATATTCGATTTGGACGATCAGTTGAATTATTTTTAAATTATTCCCAATTTTGTGGAGTCTATCTTAGTGGATGCGATGTTTGTTTTTTTTTTCTTACTGGAAGAAATCTTATACCATTTGTATGATTACACGTTTCTTTACCTCTTTTTATTTTATTTATTCTTTCGATAAAAATGAAGCTGGGAATTCTATAGAAAAGAATTTCGAGTCATTACTTTTTATTAGAAATATTTGAAGGATGCTAGACATAGAAAATAAAAAAGAAAGATTTATTTTAAGTTTTATTAGCATGTTTCTTTTCATGCTTATTCATATAATATTTGTAGATATACATAAGATATTTATTTTTTTATAGAGTATTTTGTTTTTTATGTTACTGACATGAACACAATGTATATCAGAGTTGGATATAACATTAGGTGACAATTTAATAATTTTGTAACTACTATCATTTTAATTATTTTATTTATTGTATAGGGGAATCTACTGAGAGTGATAAGACCTCGTTACTGGAATTTCCAGTGACCCACACCACAGAATGTTCTCGAGTAGCATCGCAGAGTTATGTATTTACATTGGATACAGACAGTTTATTAATAACATTTGTAAATGAATCAGGTACGGTTATATATTTAATAACAATAAACTGTAAGGAGGATTATGCCAATAGAATGCTTATGAAAAAAAAAACAGTCAAAAAGTATAACTATATAAGACATTGAAATTCATTGATTGATCGGCAAACAAATAAATATTTAGACAATAATACATTTCAAATTAATATAAAGAAAGATGTAGATGAATATTGTTTTCTGTATAGACTTTCGGAACTTCCACTCGCAAATATTGAAACTTAAAAATGGAAGAGGCATCTCTGCATTCAACGACAGAACAGAGGAATCTTCAGCTATGCAGTATTTCCAGTTCTATGGCTACCTTTCTCAACAGCAAAACATGATGCAAGATTACATAAGAACGAGCACGTATCAGAGAGCAATTTTGGGAAATCTGTCAGACTTTAAGGATAAAGTAGTATTAGATGTGGGTGCTGGTTCTGGTATATTATCGTTTTTCGCGGTTCAAGCTGGCGCAAAGAAAGTTTACGCCGTAGAGGCTAGTAATATGGCAAATCACGCCGAATTGCTAGTAGCAGCAAATAATCTATCCGATAAGATTATCGTTATTGCTGGTAAAATAGAAGAAATCGACCTTCCTGAACGTGTTGATTGTATAGTGAGTGAACCAATGGGATACATGCTATACAACGAGAGGATGCTAGAAACTTATCTTCATGCCAAAAAGTGGCTCCTTCCAGGTAACATTATAATATACAATTTAAAAATGAGAGAGTTGCTGCGATAACATATAAAAAAATTAATCTTCCTACATTCTAGGTGGAAGAATGTTTCCTTCTAGGGGTGATCTTCATATAGCACCATTTTCTGATGAGAATCTTTACATGGAACAATTTAACAAAGCTAATTTCTGGTACCAAACTTGTTTCCATGGTGTAGATCTCTCCGCGATGCGGAACAACGCGATTAAAGAATACTTTAGACAACCAATCGTAGACACGTTTGATATTCGCATTTGCATGGCTAAATCAGTTAGGCACATAGTTGACTTCCAAACAGCCGATGAGACTGATTTACATAAAATAGGTAAAGACCACATTTTTCAACTTCATATATTTTACAAGAATGAACTCAATTTATTCTTATTCATTTTATTACTCTAGAAATAGACGTTGACTTTCACATACTGGAAAGCGGTACCTGCCATGGACTTGCTTTTTGGTTTGATGTTGCATTTATTGGTTCCACACAACAAGTATGGTTAAGCACAGCACCCACAGAACCGTTGACACATTGGTACCAAGTAAGGTGTCTTCTAGAAAGTCCACTTTTTTGTAAAAGTGGACAACTGCTCTCAGGAAAAGTAATCCTTGTTGCCAACAAAAGGTGAGATCAATTTTCATCGATATTACAGTTTCCAAGTACTTGTATATCATAAATATTTATTTCTTCAAGAGAAAAATAATCCAAAATGTTGATTCCGTTTCAGACAATCTTATGACGTTACGATAGATTTAAAGTTGGAAGGCACGAATATGGAGAGTAGTAGTAATACGTTGGACTTGAAGAACCCGTACTTCAGGTACACTGGTGCAGCAGCACAGCCGCCACCTGGCCTAAACAATACTTCACCTAGCGAGTCATATTGGACCACCCTTGATGCGCAGGGTGCTCGTCAAGCAGTAAATATGGTCAATGGGATGTCTGTTAACGGTCTCGGCGAAGTGTCCATGGACACGAGTGGATCTGTCAATCCTACTAATTTACTTGCAATAGGTAAGGTTTCGTTTGATTCCGCATTATACAATTACTCATTCTGAATCATTAATAAACCTGTAGCTAAATCTTACTCTGTTCAACTGTATTATCATTGATCGGATGTACTAAAAGCAAAGTAGTTGGTTGAAACATGTCCTCTAGATATTAATTAATGGATGTCATTCATTTTCAAGTATCCTCTCATGAAACCTGCTAATCATAGATGATTAATTATTTATTTTGAGCCGTAGTTTATGTTACTGAACACTGAATACTTGGTCCATACTGTGGCTGTTGTGTAAAATATAGTTGACACGTTTATTGCTGTGACTAGATAATGGAGAACTAAGTTCTCTTGTATTTTATCTCTTCTTAATGCGACAATTGCTCAATATTCACATTTTTATCCGGAGCAGGACAGTAAAGATTATTGATATCTTATTTTTGAACATGTATTTAATAAAATAGTAGGATAAAAGCATTGTTCAGTATGCACATAATTTTCATAATTTTTATGTCATTTATCAGTGTATCAAACATTTTTTTATAACTCAATTTCATTTTGATTTTCCCTACTATAAGTCATTTTGTTAAGTAGCGATGCTACAAAGGATGCAGCTACATGAGTGTCATCCAGTGATAATCATTATTTGTAAATTTTGTAAAATCGAATCCGTGTCAATAAACAACTCTTTTTAAGATATGGGTTGAAGATATCGTTAATTTAATCCATTTTGCAACTTGCCACAAGTTATCTTTGCATCCCACAATATAATTACTTCATTTTGTTACCTGAGTTCATTTACCTCCAGATAATATTTATTAACCAAACATTGCATGTCATAATTAACATCCCCACTCCTTCGATCAGTACAATATAAATCCCATCCATAATGTTTTGTCCGTAACTCTAATTTTTACTACGAAGTATCTTATAAGAAATCCAAATCCTCCAAATATACATAAATATCTAAAATCATTGACATTCCTCAACGAATGTACAATTGATTTACAATATTTGTATGCAATAGGAGGTCAACCTAACATACATCCTGGCTCGATTTCAAGTACAGGACGTGGACGAGTCGGTGGGACAGCAACAAGTACGCAAGCAGCTCAACTTATAGGAGGTGGAATTACACCAAACATGTTTACTTCGCCAGCAACCGTAAGTACCTATAAATTATTTCCAGCAAGCTACTCCCAGTAACCGGTAAACCGTGGCCGGGGAGACTTCGGTAACTCTGGTCGTCCTCTCGTTTTATTCATCACGAGTAACATCGACTCACTCGTTTTACCCTAATGCTAATAATACACAGTGCACAACACTTGCCTTTAATATCGCGTGGAGGTAGTTTATAACTATATTATTGCTATTATATAGTATTTAAGTATTACATCATGCCGTAGACATTGTACGAACCTAAGAATGACGAAGGTCGAGCTACTACGGTTTACAGGGAAATTAGGGTAGCAGCTAGCTCAATCCGAATAATGTTACCGCATTCCAAAAGGGGTACTAAAGCGAGCGCCTGCCTGCGTGACTTTCGCGCTACAGCTTGGTGTTACTTTCCAGCAATCGCTGGTACTCGGCAACACCTCGCATTATCCGGTGAATCCGAGTTTGATGATCGGTGACTACGTGACACCAGGCAATGGCATATCACCTCAGGCATATCGACAATGATGCACGGGGAAGCCCTTTCGCACGGCGTTCTCCCGCAAAGCAAAGCAATTACAGAACGATCATCATCAACATCATCATCACCACTACCCACACCACCATCATCATCAGAACAGTAGCAACGGCAAGCAAAGTCGCAGACTCGTGTTCAGCTCACCCACCAGTAAGCTTCGTCTAGCCTCGGCCGTGCGAATCCTACACGCCGTCAATCTCGCCAGTCTTGATCCCGACCTGACGAGTCTCAACGAGAAGAACGTCAGCCGTATCAACGAGAACAATACCTACTCGGGCACAGGATTCGGATGGGGTCCTAATAGAAACAAATCCCTCCTGGAGGCGCGCTGGAGAAGACTTCGAGCTGTCCTCTCGTAGCCGTCGATCACGTCCTCATTATTACTCTGCCTAAAAGATTCGCTCTTCCAGACTCATAGAGCACGCTCGCCATAAGTTCAGAAGTATGATGATATTTTTCATGACAATACCAGTTTATAGCGTGCCTGTGGAAGAAGCCGTGACCCGCATAACGTTCAGACACGTTTTAAAGAAACGAAACATATGTATGTACACTGTTTTTGCTCTCCAGCTCGATCTCAAGCGATTATAATAATTAACACCCTCGGTATATTTAATTCAAGATGATGCAACTGGTTTGTATTCGATTTTAGGATTCCTATGTTATCAATGCCGTGACGCCATTTTAACGAAGCGTCCCGTACCATTTGTCATTGCAAGAATTATTAGTATTCTCCTGGTAAAGTTTTAAGTGACGCGTCAAGAGATTTAGTTGTCTCACCTCTACCGTGAGTATTTACCAAATACCAGGACATCAATATTTATTGATATTCATTGATAGAATTGGTATCAATCAGTGCAATGATCAGCGGTACAAATTGATACGAATCAATTTCGATTAACTTATTACATCAATTACACATTCGTATGACGTTCATTCGAGTACCTTACCTAGAAGACGCGCGAAAGGGCCTGCAAAAGACAATTCACTATGAGACGATGAGAAAGTCGATGAAAATCAAAAGAGTACCAGAAGTCGAGAAGTAGAGGCAAAAGTAATTACTTGAATTTAAATCTGTATACGAGTTACAAGTTATTTTAATGTACAGCTCCAGTCCGAAATCGACTGCGCCAATTGTGAATTCGTTTTGCGCCAGTTTGGTAGGCTTCGAGCAATCAGCGAGGCTAGACACGCTGCATAGAGGTCCTATTATGCGGTTTTAAAAATCGATCTCAAATGAGAATTAAGATTGCGAGAGAAGAGAGAGTGGGAGAAAAAGAACGAGAAAGATCAGTGTAACAAAGATAAAGAGAAGATATTACTGCTCGTGATCGTGCGATGGTAATTTTGCATTTACAAAATACTGCAAGGTCTTGCGAATTGATAGCAACGCTTTAAAACGACACTATGACTCACGTAAGATGATTCGTAATGGTTTTTTTTTTCGACAAAAGTAAAAAAAATAAAGCTCCTCGAGTATAAGGCGCGATTGGCGAGATGACTTTTAAGTGACAGGCACTGCTGTATTTCGTGCCAAACGTTGTTTGCGTGGTTCGCCGTTGTATATACTCGCTTCTTCCATGTCGATTTTATTTTTTCTTTCATTCACTATATATATTTTTTTTTATACGACCGATGACTGAAATTTTACATTGTATACCTCAGAAGTAAACCCGGTTGTCTCAAGCCTAATGAGGGTAAGCGTGTCACTCTCTTAATTGTTAAGTAATTGAAAGCCACTTGTTGCTTAGATTATTACAAGCGAAATCCAACGACGCCGCGCATCTTCACTTTAAATGGCAATTACGCTAATGAATATTTTATTGCGTTCAAAAGAGAGAAACCGAATGCCAGTATATAGCGTTGTTATTATTTCATTCTTTTGTTACGGTGTCTTTCTTCTTTTTCTTTCTTTCTCTTCAATTTCGTTTTCGTGTAGATATCGACGCTCGTTCGTCGTAGATCGTTTATTTTCAATTCCATTTTCTTTTCTTTTATTTTCTGCACTTATGAGATTTTGACAAGAACGGAGGGATATATATATATATATATATATATACATACTCACCGAAAAATGAAAACGCTTCAGTCAGTATTTTAAGTCATTATGAGTGACCATTCGACCGAACGACTCTAGTTTTTAGTCCTTGTAGTATATATATGGCACGGAAATAATGCGTACGGTATTTCAATGTGGTTACGTATAATTCTACGCTAATGTAATTGTGTTGTAACGATTTAACGAATCATTATCGTAGCTGATAAGACGCCTATCCGATTATACATATTCTCTCGTACTCGTGCGAATAAGATGATAAAGAGATAGAAAAATCAAGAAACTGTGCAAAGGAATACAAAGATAAAAACCTTACGTCCCAGAAATACCCATTACATTAATGTGGTTTTTTTTTTAATTGTCTCACCGCTACGTCGCTGGACGTCTGTCGAATCGCCCCGGCGATATCGCGAACATTGAGAACCGCACTTTAACATCCTGGATAACAGAACTAATACTTAGTACCTGCGTCGAATAACGACTGATGGATTTTCATCATATTTGGTCCATCAAGCTACAGGCTGGATTCGATCTACATACTTGATGATAGCGTTCTGTTTGACGTTGAAGCATCTTATCGTGGGTTTTATTGTGACCCTGTTTTTTTACAATTTTTTTAAGCATATTTTTGTCGCTCATGACTGTTTCCAATGATCCGACCGGTTTGACAGATCGAATGTTAGTTATATAAACTCTAGTCCTCTTCACTACTTCACATCACAGCAAGTCGCATATACATTTAGTCATTTTGGCCTGAGATTGTTTCTCATGATTAATTATAATTGCGAGGGGAAAAAAAAGAAAGAAAAAAAATAGAAATTGAATAACAAACACCGTGCCAACCGGTGCGATCCGACGCGAGGCCAGTCCGGCGTTACGCTTACAATTCTTCTCTTCCTCGTTCCAGCTGCAGCATCCGACGTGCTCTTTTTTATACTGAATATACTCGGGACTCTATTACGTTCCGCGGATCCATTCTACTACTATAAGATATATACTATAATACCTAAGCTAATTAATAATTGAATTAAAATAAATTAAGTTGAAATTTTACCTCACTGGTTTATTTATTCTTGCTCAAAAGGCTCAGGCTGACGGAATTGACGAATGATTGAGAGTGAACTGCGCACCAGCTGTCATCCTGGAGGTTTAATTGCGATTACATAAAATCGGCAGGACGTATCGAATGTAGTTTTTGAACTTGGTCTTTTATGATGTATGTCTGTATCATTAGCACTGTATATTTTATCCGTGTCGATTTTTCATTTTATTATTCCAATAGGATCAGCTGGTGCTTATAGATATAAACACACTGTCTCGGGGTCAGGAGGTCACGCACATTACTATCCACCTGCTGACCTCAGCTTCCATGTAGTACTCGTAGATGATTAATTGCTAGGTAGGTAATTTTAATGCGTGTACGCTAGGTATGTGTAATGCACGATCATGTGACTATAGTGCCATTTCGGCCAATAAAACATCGTTCTCATCAATCAGCTGGTTATTTCTTATTTATTATAGTTTCTCCTTATATATTTATCCGAGGAATAATATTGCACTCTTGGGAAATGTGCCGGAAATACGTAATAGTGATGAACTCGATACACGGATTATAACAGAAAATATATATATATTTTTCTTTAAATAGTTACACGTTAACGCATAGACAACAAAACGAATCTCAATTAATTCCACGACTGTCCTCTTGATAAATACATCACATACACTGTCCCGTATCTTGTAATACGACTAACTTTATAAAACGTTTGGATCATTAAAAAAAAAAACTCACTATATCTCTTGTTACCCGGAATACATTGCACCACGTTGTTTCTATTACAGCATTGTGCTATTGGCTGTAAAGTCCCATCCACAAGTGGAAACAGCAAGCGTTAACAAAGCCCTCGACCAGGTGGTACACATCATTCACTGTAAAGGGGGAACTCAACACTTCGGCAGGATTTCTATAGACAACATACAGATCCTGAAAGATATGAATAAAAAACATTAATGAACAATATACCATGACCTTGAGATCCTTCAACATTATCTAAGCTCCCGTTGCACCAGGTTTTTTTCATCTATTCATATTATATTACTTACACCTCTGGACGTGTGAAGATCAATTGTCAGCATCATGAATGCTTGCAAGTAACTGGATGGTAGTACCAAATGATGAGTGACATTTCCATCAGGTGCATTAAATTGCTTATGGTGCTCTTGATACTTATTCTGTAAAACTTTGGATAGTGTCTGATACCAGGTCACTGGCTGATTTATCAATGGACTTAATCTTGAATCCAATACGGATAAGGGCTCGACACGAGCCAATGATCGAAGTTCCATAAATTCTGCGTAACTCATTGTTGATTTGTTCTCCAAGAGCTTGTTCCAGAGTAGATGTGTCCTACAGTGCAAAGCACCGCGCTCTACCATACTCATAATATGCTCACGTGCAGCTTGAGCTTGTGACATAATCATCTGCTGCATGACCTGCTCGTGTGAGGAATAATATCCCAGATAGTTAATAGATTCCTGGCGAATCTGTACAAGTTGTGAAGAGGCAGAATCCACGTTTGGGATACTTGAAGTTTGAGTTAACGGTGAACTAGGAACTGGTGGTGGAGTTGGTGCTAGAGTATTATTGACATCGTTACCATTATCAGGTTTAGTATCAAGATCCTTTGTAGAAACAGTTATCTCTTGATTGTCACGAGATTCGCTTGAACTTAAAACTAAATCTGTTTTCGCATTTTTTAAAGAAATTTGTGACATGGGTGACACTGGACTAGAGCCTCTGGAACTGTCGGCGTGTGAGCCTGTTGATTTTACTACATTGTAGACTGTACGGAATTTACCCAGCTTATTATTCTCAACTTCTCTCTTGGGATACAGTTCTCTCTTGCTGGTTAACATTAGGTAATATTTCAGTGTAATTTCTGTTTTTTCCATTTGTGGTGGCTGCTCTAATCGTGTCACAATTAATGTCACATCGAAGTCATCCGTGTGTTTCATATCTTGAGCGTCGCAGTAGCTTATCAGGGGAGTGCTCTGTAGTCGGACCAGGGAGAATTCACTGTCCTGGTTATCGTAGGAGTCCCCAGACATACCAAACACTTGCATGCCGTATGCTTTCTCATGGGAAAGTAAGTACTGGTACAAGGTACGAGCTGGTGTTGCAAGGTTCGTTAAAGTTACTGCATCTAAAATGATTGATGACAATAATTAATATATATCTTAATAATTAAGAGTGTTTATACTCACCACTGTAGACAAGATTTCTCGCATAGTTAGGTGCCTTTGAGTAATACTTGTTAAAATCGTCCAGGAAGTGTGTAAGGTGGTAGCCTTGTCGCAGGGACCAATGTCCACTTCCGGCGATATATGAATGGATGCAGCGTAAATGAAAGTCATAAGTGAACGAATGAAGATGCATATTAATCTTGATCTTATCGCAGGCATCCACAAAGCTCAGCATAAACTGTAGACATTATAAATTCATTAATTTCGACTGCTAATAAGATAGTGCGAATAATTTTATGTATTATTCACCTGGTTGACTAGGGCACTGCTCGTTTTAGTTTGAAGTCTACTGCATTCTACTATATGCAGTTTGACAATGAAAAATGGCTGTGCCAAATTTATTTCAAACAATAGAACACCGCCGAGCATTGACTTTTGTAGATAACAGGAACGTTCTTTGTTTGAATTTCCATCTCTAAAAGTTTAATGAAAAGTTTCAGTAGTATAATCAAGTATTAGTTCCTTTATACTACATACGTTTTACGATGTGATTCCACTTGAACTGGATTGAATCCTAGAACTTCCAAATACTGTTTATATTCGGATAACATTGAATCACATAATTCTTGATGCCATTCAGTAACGACACTATCATTCGAATTACCAGTGCCACTTTTCCCATACTGACTGTTCGATGGGGATTGTGGCTGTAGATTGACATTCGACAAGACATTTGGTGGGGGTGGTGGTGGTGGTGGTGTCAGTGAATGATCTCTGGTGGCAGCTGACTGCAATCTCCAATTTGGGAGAAATAATAAAGGACTATGACAATAATGAATCAGTCTGGAGTGTTGCTTAAAAGTATTCAAGGTAGTTAATGATATTGGGATGTTGGGTGTAGCCCCACGACTCTGCCACAGTGTACTCAGTCTTTTGAGATCCTCTGAAAAAAAGATACTTCATATAAAAGGAATATAAATTATTTTTGACAAGATTCATGAAATAGATTGTTTACCCTTAGATTTTTTCTCTTGGTGTCTTAGTTCTTGAAAATCATTAGCTGCTTTTATAACTGGATCTATAACACTACCAGAATGGTGTGGACTTGGTTTGGCATCTCTCAAAACTTGAGAAACTGAATTATTAAAAAATAAATTAGTATTTTTTCCTGACTGTCCACGACCTGCTGGTTTTGACCATTCTTTGCTATCGTTATGTAAAGCGTGGGAAAACTTTGTGAGAGTATCCATATCCGTTATTTGATAGTACTGAAAGCTCCCTCTATCACCCTGTTGATAATTTTGCATAGGCTGGTGATAAAACACTCCTAATTTTTGCATTATTATATTTGAGAATAAACTGGATCTTGATGTTAGCCATGTACCCAGCTTTGTTGCCTGCTTTATTAGTATCTCAGATCTCTCTTTGGACCAATTGTACATATATAAGATAATCTGCAAAAAAAAAGAATAGACACCCATTGACTTTGTCATTATATGGAATTGACTGTAACTTTTTTAAATTGATTAACCGTACATTGTCACTCTGTACTCTGGCCAAGAGAAATCGCTGTCGCGGTACAAATTTTGAATCCAGTATCAAAGGATTAAACTTCTGAACTAGTTTTTGATCTAAAAAAGAATATTCGTTATAAAATATTATCCATTGGATGATATAGATTATAAGTATTTATTAGATCTTACCTTTCGGACCCAGCAGGTCCGGTTCTACAGTTTTTCCAAAAGAGGCTTTCCATTGATAAAAATTTCTTGCTACTAAAATGCACTTGGTAAATGTACTATGATCGTCTCTGGACAAATCACAAGGAATATACACCACAGAACTGTCATCAACTTCCATCTTCAAGGATCTTGATAACCACCCTATATTAATACTCTCCATGCTTTCCGATGCCTTGAAAGGCTTACTATTAAGTGGATCCTCCTGATTAACGGTATTAGTGTTTAAAAAAGGTTGTCGATCTTGAAGAACAAATGTTTTAGTTGTTGTATCCGGTGCATTGCTACGTATAAGGTTCTGAAGTTCCTTTACAACGACCGAAAGTGGATGCCGTCGTTGAATGACGACCACATGTTTCTTAACAGCAGGTACACCAATTTCTAATGCAAACTGAAACCAGTAAGCCAAAGTCTTATGATAAACTTCATGTAATTTCCCTTCTTCTCCATATTCATAGTGATTGATCTCAATATTCTCATGAAGTTTTCCCTTATTAGTTTTGATTTTAATGGGTGTTTGGGTTTCCTTATTTACTGTGGGTCGCATTTGGATGTTATCACATGATAATGGTTCTGTGAGAACAGTAGGTAGAAGATTATATTCTGTAACAAGATCCCACGTCGCGTGTTTCACAGCAGCACGTAATTTTTGTATTAAAGATTCGAGATTTACACGGCCCTGTTTCCAGATCCTAAATTCGATCAAGGCTTCAGGTTTAGCACTGGGCTTGGCATTTGAATCCTTGTTGCCTTCATAAACAGAAGTGGATACTATCTCCTCAAAGTCTTCAACCTTTAACGAGATAGGTAAATTGAAATCTGTAACTGGAGCTTTCTCAGTCCGTATTAGATCACCATTAGAATTGACAATAGCTAGTGCAATACAAGCAATTCCTCTACTGCCACTTGATTGACTTTGATTGTATAAAAATATATCAGATTCAGACACTCTATTGTCAGATCCTTCCGGTTGAAAGTAATCTTGAAAATGATAATTCGACCTAGGATCCGTGTACTTGGGTATATGTAAAAATTGAAGTATATTCTGTCTAAGATAATAACCCAAAGCGTCAATTCTAGGTAGACAATGTGGTTGCACAGATAATTGTACGATGCTTTCTGTTGACTTGAATGGTCTCTGTATAAAATGCACATCGGCTGGTGTCAATTTGCACATAGGGTTCCTGGCAAGCAATCCAGACAAAACTTCTAGTACAGCATCATCCAGCCTATTCTGAAGTACTTGCACGAGCCCACACTTAACTTGCGAACCAGCCTCCGATATCCCATGTACCATGAGTATAATAGAGTCGCCAGATTTGTTCAGAATATCACACTCCTTTTCTCCAAAGGATCGCACCCTGGGTCTGGAGTCGTCAGCTGATGTCTGATCGTTGGACGAACCATGACCCCTGGATTGTGACAATGATGCTACACTACTGCTTCTTGAAACGACTAGTCTCTCATCGCTTTCCGATAATTTATTTTGAAAACACTTGGTCTCACTAGTTTGTTCGTGAAGTCGCAGATAAAAGACATTTTCATTTGGTTCCTGGTAAACGAACATGTTATTTCTGTTGTTCACTGAAAAGCGGTTGAGTACACCATGCAGTGCCTTGATACCACGAGACAATCCGGATTTCCCAGGGCCGGTTTTGAGCCGTGGATGCAGACAGAAAGGAACTTCCCATATAACGGGACACCGAAAGAGTCCTGGAGTAACGTTTGATGTTGGAGTGTGATTCTGAAGAGAGCTTCCTGATTCGCTTCCTGTCTCTCCTCTCCAGTTATTATGATCTTCTGATGACTCAGGTTCCAGGAGAGGATCACAGATGCGAGTATCGTGAAGATTTTGCAGAAGGAGGTACTGATTCACTCGACGACATATGGCCTTTATGTGTGAGACTACCATCTTCTGAATCTGACGGTAACGGTCTACTTCCGGCGAAGCTAGTTCTAGAAATCTGCAATGATCCAATGATTAAAATTCATCCATACAAGAAAATGATATTAATTTATATACCTGCAATGGAAGTAAACGTCCACGTGACTGAGCTGGACTTTTAAAATCAACCAAAAGTTTGGTAGTAAAATTCTACGTTTGTCTAAGTCAGCCAGCCAGTGACAATCATCTTCGGAATTACTACTATCACCCTCGTATCCATCATCTGTTCCTACTGGTCCTTCACCTAGACTAGATATTTCTGAATGACAACCGGATGGATCACCAGAATCTTGTCGACTAGTACGATTATTGGTATCGGTTTTCTCCTGCTTCTTATTATCCGAGGGTGCATTGTCTGTGTGTACAAAATCCTGATTAGATTTTGTAATTATATTTAATTTTTGTACTAGTATAATTAAGAATGCATTTACCTTCTTCAAATATCTGATCTTCCAAATCTTTCTTATCTTCAGATATCCGTTCCTCAACGCTGGACTTTCGTGCAGGATTTTTTGCAAAATAAAACAAATCACCTTCCGGCCTTATACAATAACGATCTATCTCAAGTTTCTTTAATTCTGCCAAGAATTTTGGAACGCTACGCTCAGCCGGAAACACAAAATGCAATGGAACTTTATCTGTATGGCAACTGGAACGTTCATGCGATTCAGAAACATGCCGAGCGACAAAGTTTAAAGTTTCTTCAGAAGGTGTAGACTGATCAAGAAGAGCAGTAGCGGTCTCATCTTGCAGTAGCCATTCGATCTCATCCGTTAAATTTGCAATGGCGTTGTGCTGGTAAAGCGGAAGATGAGGAATTCTTTCTTGTAGTGGTTCCTGCGTCTCGGATAGTTGTGTATCATTACCAGGACTACTTTCACTGTCAGTACGTGTGCTGCTTAAAGGAGAACCACTACAATAAGATGTGGTTCTAAGACCAGGACTATGTTCTAAACTGACTTCAAGCACTTCCTTGGGAAGATTCAAACAGATGATATCGAGAGTGATTTTCAGATCTGACGGATCCCGATCCTCATAATCGTCAAGTTTCTGTATTATTTCAGTAAAACAAGTTGGCAGAAGCTTCACGGATACCGAGGATAAGTTAGATTTTGAATGAATTGAGCAATTCAATTGCAAGAAGAGAGGATGCTCCTTGTTGAAATTGTCATCTTCACGAAAGTCACAGCTAAGAGATCCTGTTGAAGTACAACTGGAAAGTTTTGCGGTGTCTTGAAGATTTGTTGCTGGCCACGTAGCATTCATAGCTTGATTAACTAAAAGAGGATGCATCATGAAGTAATTATTACATTAAGATATACTCTTTTGGATATCAAACTAATAATTACCCTTTACGACATTATTATCGGCCTTGCAATCCACACTTTCTGAGTGAAAAGTAAAGCCTTCCAATTCGTCATCGCTATCTGTTCTATTAGAATTCAATCTCTCCTGCAAGTATTTTTTTCACTTCAATATATAATGCCTAATTTATATAATAAACTATTCAGATTAATTTATCCATTACAACAATAGCCTACCACTCTGTCCAGAGTCCAAGAGGGCGAACAATAGTAAAATTCTGGATGAGCCGGCACGGTTCTAAATGCTACAGTCATTATCCTTTCAAATTTATCTTTAATCAAATTATGCAAAGGTTGCACATCATTACACGCAGCAGTTTCTAAGCGACTTTCCAAGCCAGTGTCTGAGGAAGAACTAAGATGACGACAGACGGATCGAAAATACTTTGTGATGTTGATTTCAATGAGATGCTCTTCACATTGTTCAACCGCAGCTTCCATATCTTCGTAGCTTAACGGATGCTGGAGAGCAAGGGATTTGTAAACAGCCACCACATAGCAGTTGCAATGAGCTAAGCTCAAAAGCTTGCAGTGCTCTGTCAAGCTTCGTTGATCTGTAAGAGTGAAAGGGTTTTTGAATCATTCCTAAAATGAATCTTACTTCGTACAAATCAATTCAATTGAATATTACCATTAAATATATTATCGGAATCCTCGCTCTTAGGTTCAGGTGATGAAGGTTTAGTGTCACAACTGGATTTCAAGTTCAAAAAATCCTCCTCGAGGTGTTCTCCTGTCTTGAACGTGTGATTCTGATAAATATCTTTGGCGCGTGGTGATTGAAGTTTCTCAACAAGAGCATCAATCAGTACAGCTAATGAACAATCATAAACATAAATCGGTAAGATCAATTCCTGCTTTGGAGTCTCTTTTGGCTCTCTAGAAGGATTAGCTTTTGGTGTACTATGCGGTGTGGTACATTGACTCGAACCATTAGAGTCTGTTTCACCAATTGGTAAATTTATAAATGAATCGGATCTCTTGATTTTTCTTATACACGAGGCTGGACTCGAATCCTTCTTTTCTAAATCATGGGAGCTCGTGATTAATTCATCTTGGCCAGTACAATGACTATGATTATAATTTTTATTATCATTGTCTTCCGCAGTACTGATAATCAGACGTACATCTCTCGCAGATGCTGGTAACATTGTAACGATTACGTGAGTGACACTTATCCCTTTGATAAAGCATCTCCATTGTGGTTTGGCTGCCGAATTTTCTAAAAAGGATGGACGATGTAAGCACAATGATGCTACTCTAAGCTTATGAGTGATCAAAAACAAAATGTCTATTATACCCGTCTTAATGGAGAAGGGAAACGGGGGTCCGTTATCTCGTGATCTATTTAACAGCATCTCTGTAAAATTCTCTGAATCCTCAGGAGTAAGTAACAATTCCTTATTATGAAGACGCTTAACATGTTCAAGAAATCCTTCCATAAGAATTCCATTAGCACCGTAGCTACTCTCATCTATGCATATTGGGTCTGTAACAGTTCAAGATAAGAACAAGATCAAGTGTAATTTCCCAAAGACTTAAATCCTCAAGACTTTTCCTACAGGAGAAAGATGCTGACCGTCATTGAACATAGAGAATAGAAGTTCAGCCTGTTGACATTTTGGCAAAACGTTGAGTATTTCAAAAGTGAATGGCACCAAGTGAATTCGTTCATCAGTATTAGGTGGACCTTCATGAAATGTGGCAGATGCACCACGTCTATTACATTTCCCGAGTGTTCCAGTGCTTCCTGCAGCAGCATGAATTCCTTGGCACTGTTGTCCTGGTGTAGGACCATTCAATTTTTCACTGGGGATGACCTGACTTAGAAGACTCAAGTGTTCCAACGTCAGCAGAGCATTAACGCACTCCTCATCAATCTGAGCTATCTGAAATCGATAAGAAACAAACCCAAAAGCATGAGTAACATGAAAACGTCTAAGAAGAATGATTGATCGTTTATTAATGAAAATAAAATTTTCTATAGTCTTAGCCACGTAACTTAGGCGTGTCCCTCGGCCGTCACGTGCTCAAATAAACTGATATCATTTTAGTGAGTCATTGAACCAGGATAAAAATAACGTAAAATAATTTTAGAATTCTACACTAAATTATGACACTGGCTACATCAGTTTTTATTACTTATTATAGGCGATACAAGTAAACACTTGTAAGAAGCCAGATTTTAGGTAGATTTCATGTAACACTTTGTCATTACATTGTGGCATATGTAAATCTGCAGTTATGAGACTTTGAAGCAGTAAGTATCACAGAAAAACATACGTAAGGATCCATGTTAAATTAGTGAACTGTGGACCTAATATAGAAATATGCACAGATATAGGAATTACATACAAATATGTATGTGCAGAATAGATAACTAAGACTGTTGCATACAGTTCTTGAACTGTGATTCAAACTAAAATGGTAGCAGATATCATAATAAGATTATACAGTAATACTCGATTCGTGATAATTAGAAAGAAATTAACAGAAAAAATAATATATCGTGTTTATTAAAAACAATAATAATACATTGCCAATGAATTTTTGTACTGGTCTCATAATAAGTTTCGTTTCAATTAATTATAGTTTCTTCGATGTAACAATTTATTGGACATGACGACTGGACGGGATGGGGGTTACAGCTTTATTTGGTACAAAGTAAAGTCTAAAAGAAAAATACAAAAATAAATATGTATATCAATAAAATAATGTCCCTCGAAACAAAATATATTTATATTCTTCGTCTGCTGATTTTTCCATGAGTTTCATGAAATAATTTACAAGACAAATTTGTCCCAAAATGTCTATCAGTCTGTCGTATAAGATCCGCTTTAAAAATGGCCGTGGTAAGTCGAGCAGCCAGGAATAAGTTGGAGGAGTTGAATCTCACTTTAACGCAAAGCGAAGAGACCACTTCTCCACTTGACCATGACGCTCAGATAAATGAATCTTTTCGCGAAATATAGCCAATTCGAAATTTATTGATCGTCGATAAAATCGGCGATAGTACCAGGCAAGAATAGATGACGATGTTCCGCGAGACCTTGAGCTGGAAGAGTTAGATCTGGCAAGTTCCCAGAGCAAAATTGCTCACTGCCTAGATCCCCACTTCCAACTGAAGATATGGCAGATCGTGATCGGTAGTCCTAGAACATAGGAGGTCCGCAGGAAATGACGAAGACATCGCAAAGAAAGAAAGAAAGATCCCAGGACGAATTCTGCTCCATGTTCGATCGAGATGAGACGAAAAGAAATTAAAACGATTTTTTTTTAAACTGATCATTAACAAATACCGATAACCGTTCGTTAATTCACAATCGATGTGGATAACAGTTACGCGACGGAAGATCGAACGTTGAACCGATAAGATCATCTGCGCGAATGTAACACCAGAATATTTTTATTAAAAAAAAAAATAAGAAAATTCATTAAAATTACAGCTTCCGTTTGATTGATAATTTTTATATAATTATTTACATAGACGGAACGATGTATCTAGTATTTTTTTAATAATTCACGTGTAATATATTCTGTACTTTTTTTTTTTATAACCAAGCAACTTCGTCGTCATGCTCGTTAGAATCGCGATTATCCGAGGACACGTAAGCGGTGACACTTTGGACAGATATCTCTTGTGAAGTTAAAATAATAAAAGACCGAAGACCACATTCGCTCCGTAGAGGAAAACGCACGAAAAGCTAATAGGTAGAGGTAATCCGATCACTAGCGGGCCCAGAATACGCCCTGGGCCATATATATACCTGAGGAGACTGATAGGAAAACCCCGTTCTAGCTCCCTCATCGATATCGGAGCCCCACCCCGATAACGATAACGATACCTCAGCGATAGATGGTTACATCTTTTCAATATACGACACACAGCTTTCAACGGTCGAACTATCGTTTTTTTTTATGGTACCGAGTTATTGCACCATGATTGAAATCAGCCCAAAAGACATGGAACAATATTCCAGACACTGGGAACTGGGAGGAAAATGAGCAAGGGACCAAAATAGTATTTCCTTTTCTTTCTAGTAAGAAAATAGAGACGAACAAAAAGAACCAATGTCCGTTCAATTCGAAGCGACCCAACGTAAAACGAGTCTCGGATGAACTCCGAACGAGTAATAGAGGAAGATACCAGTTGGAAGAGGTCACAATGAAAAATGCACAAGCTCGGTAGATATTTATGTCACGGCTTATGATTGCAACTATTGGATAAGTATATCTGTAGATAAAGTGTAGCCAGTTATGCTATAGATAATAAATATAATATAAACAGCACTGATGAGATTTCTCGACCGAATCAACGAAAAAGGTCTGGTTTGTACTGAGAATTGGCTTGTTGAATACCTTTAGGATTTAGATGACTTCCCAAAGCTGTGTAACTATGACTTGTGAATGTTCTCAGTTAAATTTTCAGGTAACGTCGTTGCTCACTTGAAATGACGCGTTCGTGGCTCAAATAGGTTCGACAGTTTTTCCCTCTGCTCTTGGGATGGTCATGTTTGTTAAATGGGATGTGATACGAGTGAGTCGTAATTTTGAGGTGGAGATAATTCGTGGTTATATAACTTTATTACAAAAGGATAATGCTCATTAGTTTCCATCTTGGTTCGAGATAGTGCTTTAGAAGAAGAAGACTAAACGAGTGACGTTTATTGAAATTTTATTGACTGTGATAGTCTAGGAAAATATTGAGTTTGTCACAGGTGCATTTTCTGAATGAATCTTTGATATAATATATCTGAATGGGTTTAGGCGATTCTTTCATCTCAGACGTCGTGGGTATCATGGATTTTTGAATTTTGGAGGAATATTCAGCAACGTGGTTCAGAGTGCATCGGCTAGTAGATATACGGTCCTCTCTTACGGAGATGTTTGCACAGAGATAGACGTTACTGACAAAATAAACCTCTTCAGAAAGCCACCAGTCCGTAGAACTTTTTATATTATTGATTACGGACATTATCATGTCGGCTTAAGATAAGGATACCTCCAGGAATTGGAGAAATGCTTTCAAAGTTATAGTACTCCCTACTACGCTAATTTTTGGTATAGACTGAAAATTGGAATGAACCATTTTTAGGATGGCAAAATAGAAAATTATTATAGCTTTTTGAAACTGGTCAAAATAACTTGAAACTAATATCAATATTGCTTTGGACAATCTGAGGATTCAGGATCAATAAAAATTGTGGGTTCTCAGGATTGATAATGTTAATTTATCAATTGTAGAGTCTTAGCTATTATATGTATATAAATATTTTATGTAACACTGAAATTAATTTTACCGAATGCGTATCTAGTTGATTAGACCTGGTATTCCTTGAGAATCGAATGTAATCAGGAGAATTGTAAGGTATTGAATCTAGATATCATATCGTCATTGAGACTAACTCTCACAAGCAAGCAGTCTTATCATTCTAGTCACGTTAACCAATGAATGTTGTAACGAAGAACATGGCTGGATATTATACATTTGGCGAATAAATTTATATGATGTAAGAGACATATAATTATGTATAAAATTAGACTCACCGCATCGGGTATCTGATGGTAATAAAGTGGATGCATGTATTCAGCTGTCTGATGAATCGGTAGTTGAACTCTGCCGCATTGGGGCTCAATCCAGACTTCAGTTACAATTTGAAAGTCACCACAGGACTCGTTATCCTCAGTACCACCATCCCCGTCACCAGTTCCTAAGTAAAATAAAATTGATTATAAAATTCTCAAGCATTGTACAGAAATACTTTCAACATATAACTAATTCGATATCTGTTTACCTTCATCGGTATCTTCCTCTGACCCACTTTCTTGTTCCATCGATGGATTAACAGTTTTGTGAGGTGGGAACAAAACGTATTGTATAATACATGGATGTGATAGATCTTCAACGCCAGGACCTTGCATTTGTACTTCTAAAACCATGTTTATGATACCCGCAGCAGAGTAGGCAAAGCTAAAACCTTCGGCTAATCGTATTCTATAAGAGACCAAATATTTTTTTTAATTGTTCATATTCAATATGACAAAAATGTATTATGATTCTTACTTAGTGATCGTGGAGAGTATCCTAGCAATGGCTGTTGTGTTAAGTCTAGGTAAAACGATGTCAGGAATTGTATGAATAAGTGGTTTTTTAACAAGCCAAAGCCAACGACTGTGATATAAATATCTTGACAGTGTTGTTGTCAAGCTACCACCAGGAATTGGGGTATTTTTTATGACAGTTGGTTGTGTTCCATCTGGAAATACTACGGTGCTCAAGTCAGTAGGCATTCGTTCATACCGAATAAGAATTCTTTCTAAAGGTTTATGAACAATTGTACAACATGGAATCTCTCGTTGTTCCGTAGGTCTGTTTGGTAACGTTAATTTAGACAATCTATCCACGAGATCTACGACTACGTTGTGTCTGACAACACCTTCTGTACCACCAGCAAAAGCCACGTTCAATACAACACAGAGTGCTTTGCAGCTCACGCGAATAAGGGAGAATGATACTGGTGGTTTATCCATTTCACGGTATATAAATTGAACATAAGTATGATTCTCAACTAGAACAAATGTAGCCCAGTTTTTCAGCATAGCGTACAGAGACGCAGCTGCTTGTCTGCATTGAACACATTGAAACCGTCCACTTTGATTAGCTTGATGAAGATGCCTTGGTAGGGGTCTATCATGTGATAACACTAAGGTAACTCTTTGAGAATGCATCCATCTAGCCCACTGAAGTGGATCCAGAGATACAACTGGTTGCCAAATTTGACCAAACTGAGGGCAGGCAGCATCGCTGAAAAGATAAACGTATTTTGGATTTCTACAGGAAATGATTCACCTCGCGCTATACGTACCTGAGCAATATAGTGTTGACTGAAGGATACGTTGGCAAATAGAAAACTGGCATACCACTTTTGATGGTATCTGGTACGCTGTACCAAGGCCAACCTGATCCAGGAAACCAACTGAAATGTGAGAGCATGTTATCGCTCTCCGTTAACGATGATAATGCTATCCAAAATCGAGAGACGACGCTCTGACGGTACTGCGATTTCAATGGTTTTTTAGATAAACACGTGATATCATGCAGGAATTCATAAGGAGCTGTAAACATGTATAAAACTTGCCGACTTCTTAAATACTTTGAGGAGCAGCAGACGATTGTATATACTCACCTTCGATTGTGATCGTGTATTGAATAGTGTTTGATCCAGCCAACGATTTTGGGGGCCATTGGCACGTTACCAGATATTCCAAAAATACATGGGTTTTCCATGGTAGTACAAAATACAATTCAAGATAGCCGTCCCGCAATGTAACTCTTTTTATTAAATAACCTTCTCGCAAACGACAGCACAGTAGACTACTCAGTGTACAAGTGACTTTGTCATCGATTTGCTTCTTCCTCAAAAGCTGAGGGGATTTTTGACTATGAAACAAAGTATTTTCTGTGTACCAAGCTTTCATATCATCCGTTGTGATGGAACTGTCACGATACAAATGCCAGCACAGAAAATTTTTCTGGTAAAGATTCATATTCGCTTCATCCATTGGTACCTAGTGATTATTCCATATTTTCTCAGTTTGACTAGATTTCTACATCTTAGGATATATCGATTAAAAGGGTCTTACTGTGTGTGGAATGAAAGTCATATAAGATCCTAATGTGGCTCTTGCCAGAAACCGTAACAAGTCTGGATATGGAACTAGAGCATCTGCACAGTGTGGATGATACGTACTGCCCACGTGTATAAAAGTGCATGCGACGGTGGAAGATCGTAGTTGTTGCAGCACAGAATCCAGTACGTGCACATCCGCTACACCCACTATGCCATCAGATACCACTACAAGATCTGGAAAATAAAAGTAGTTTTGAATATTAGTATGATAAATTGTTTTTCAACCTGGTTTAATAGCTTTAGAGAAACCTACGAGCACAACTGTGCTCTGGAAGAAGAGCAAGTGCTAGAATTCCATATCGTAGCATATTAATAAAACTAGCTTCCGGTGATACCATGGAAATATTTGCAGCATTGCTACTGTTGCTTTGACCTATGCAAGTGCCACCCTCTTCAAAAAGTCCTCCTACCAATCTTTCGCTTTCAGCTCTCAATGTTTCTAATTGCTGATTAGCTATGCCTGTGACCAATGCTACTTTCTCTTCCAAACATTTTAATTGCTGCTCTATGCATTGTATCAGATATTCAATGTTTTCCACGGTAAGAAGCCAACCCTGTACAAGAACTTGTTGAGCAGGACTTGTGAAGAATGGAGTATGAGCTATTATTGTGATGTAAATTTCAGGCTGCATTATTCGCTCACTTCCTGGGATAACGAACTATAAAAGAAGATTTATTTTACACATTGTGCGAATTAGATTTTATACCGTGATCTCATCTGTTGAAATACATACAGGTTTAACTATACATTCCAGACACTGCTTCATTGCCAAATAAACCTCATCTATCACAATTTCCCCATGTTGTATGTCCTAACATAATAAAGTTAGATGTTAGATATTCACCTTTGTAAATTAGACCATTATTGTGAATTAAAATATCACTCACAACAGTGGCAAGAGATGGACTGAGGTCTAAACTGAAAGCCATCCTGTACTTGTGAGCCAGAAAAACTAAGGAAGTTGCAGTAGTGATCTTATATTGATACAAATAACTGTTATCCGACCTCCAAGAAGCTGGTATGTCTCTTGGAAGGACAGAAACAATTTCCAGTTCTGGAACTTCTTCATTTTGTATATCCGGATGTTGTATCGTTATAATGCTTTCCAAATGTTCTAGCATCCACTGAACCCTGACATTTCGTGATATAGGAAAGCCTTTTTTCATCAGCAAATAAACTGTGTCTGCTTCCAAGAGTATCTGCTCCTGTATAAAAAAAATAAGTAAAGAATAAAAGATATCGATCCTGCTCTCAAAATCAACAGTTAAAAGAATAACTTTTGTAAAATTACATAAATTTGATTCACCTCATTTTCTATGTCAAGATCCATGTCACTATGTTGTTAATAACTAATAACATTATCCATCTATCATTCTTATGAAACCTTTAAATATCCTGCTGTCAGAATTTCATCAAAGTGGAATTCCAAACATTATTGCAGCACGGTGCAAGTACAGAAGTGTTATTTATCTAGATGCTTGACCAAAGGTCACGTCATTTCTGATTTATTTCAAAAAAGTTTTATATTTAAAATTAATAACAAATGTAACATAACCTAAACAAATCATACGACTGATCGTATGCTGACGCTATATAAAATTCTAATCACATTCCTCTGACAGATAAAAGTAATCAATTTTTTCACAAATTTAGATCACGATGCAACGATTACTTTCGTCAAATAGTATTTCAACTCGTTCATAAATGTACAAATATTTTCGCCAAAGGAAATACTATTCAAACCGACCATATCTAAACTCATATGGATGAACACTGGGTGCGCGACACTTACACGCTGCAGTAGAGTAACATAAAACATTGAATGCAACGTAGAAAATTGTGGTCATCACATGCTATAATCACAAATTGATCTTTGCACGGAAGAGCATATTCTATACAGTCAATGCAAAATACAAGGCTTGCAATAAAATAAGAATGAATAGTACATCACAATACTTTATTTATTAAGAAAAAAAAAAGAACATTCAGAACTCGCTTTACTTGTAATTATGCAGTTATACAGGAAATTCATGTAATTTTCAAAGTGAAAGTATTCCACAAACTTGAGGTTGATCAATGTAATAAATCAAGACATTTATAAGAAATACAACATTCAGTTTATTTCAGCGATTCCTAAGCAATAATTCCCTAACAAATTCGAAAGGAGTCTCTGATATATAATGATATATTGTGTGTATAACATTGATACTGCCCCATTCAATGTCTTTTGGAGTAATGCCGGTTCAACTGTAAACTTTATTTTGTTAGATTTCAAGAAAAAATTACATTTCTGTAACATCACATTTCGAATGATTAGTATTAAAATGATAATAATTAAAAAGCATTACTATTAATTAAAAATTATCTCTAATTATTAATAATAGTGTACAACCATACATTTCTTGGGGGGACAAGACTGTGTTTATAATTATAGCGGTTCAGTTAATTAGGCTGGCGCTTCATTGTAATACCTCGTACAAGCATACCCTCTTCACATGCACACACATATAATATCGCCCGTTTTTCTTCCTTATCTTCCTCACTCACGATTTTACTTATCATCATCGTTATCGCTTTGTCATTCAAACGTTTCATTTTCTCCGTTGCGCTTTTCTTCGCTGTCTGTCTAAACACTGTGGCATTTTATCATTGTCCCCGCAGTACTATTCAAACTATCGAACCGGTTACAACATATCGCTGATCACTTTAAAGTGCAGTATATTACAATTTTCTCCCTATTTATCCCTTAAAACATACTCAGAGTCCTATCTAGCAATACACTTACATATGAATCTTATCATAGCCTTATCAATTAACCTTAATTAAACGCCCCAATCTCGCTTTGTTGGGAATTAAGCTTAAGCTCTGCGTCTTCATCAAGATCCTTCTGAACAAAATAAACTCTAACTTGGGTAGCATCGAAGGTTACTCTCCGTAATTACACGATAATTAGTTATATGTATATACATATGCGTGTATTTATATGTATATATCGAATAAATCGGTAGTAATAAGATCTTGAGCGAAGATCAAGCATATGTTACCAGGTTCTTTTCTCTGTATGATTGGATAGTGCAAAAACGAATAGTTCCTTTTCTTTTTCTTTTTTTTTTTTACAAACGATTCTGTCCAGAACATAGTCCAGACAGACACAACATCACATTTAAGAGACAGATACCTTAAAACACGTGAGAGCGTCGATCGGTTTTCTTTTTCCATTCACAGTGTAAGACTTACGCAAATCCAAATCCTTCGCTGCACTCGTGAATTGCCTTCAGCAGATTACTACGGAGTTTGTCGTATGTTTCGTAGACTGGCAAATCCAACTGATTGAAGCTGTAATGAAAAATGTTGTGCGTGTACGTTTATCTCGATGCGATTGGAATCAATTTAAGTGACGACCACAATACGCAAGAAACTTATTGCTTGAATTGAAAGTATCATTGGACATCAAACTTACCACGTGTGGGCTGAGGGTAATCTATCAGTTGAGCGGTCATCTCGATGAATTTGGAATTTCTGTACACCATTCATACCTTCCAAGGCACCGAAACCTTGCAAAGGTACTTTCGAAGTGCCAGTAACAAATTGTAAGAACTTTGCTCTGTCTGCTTGATCGAATCCTCTCAATGCACGCCAGAACCATTGGATCTGTAAGATACGAAATTATTAATAAGACATTAGGACTATCGTAGACTGTGACAATTTGGATAATAGAATAATTACCTGCAACGATGTGGGACTGTATTTGTGGTATTCGGTATTAGTCTTAAGATCTTCAATGTCGACATTAGGCAAGCCGCTAATTAGTAATTCTAATTCCTGCTCGTTGAAGATGGATATCAGTCGTTTTGGGATAATGTCGTAAAAGCCCTCCAAAAATGCGTTGAGTCTGGTAGTAAAACCAAAAGAGAGAAAAAAAACGTTACATTATCGTGCATTAAAATTAAAATTAGCAATCCCAGCGAGATGAGTTAGAAAAGTATGAAGAGGTACTCACTGTTTACGAATAGCTCCAGTCATCTTCATCTGACATACCAATCGGATGTACTCTAGCTTCGTTTCTTCTGTGACGATTATATTACGGCCATTTGGAATCAAGTCTCGAACATCGTTGACACCAAATTCGTTTACCTAAAAATATTAGATTCAATTTATCAAATCCAATTGAAATAGAAAACTATTTGAGAAGTGACAGAAAGAATCCATTTATTAGTACCTCTGCCGAAAATGTCAGCTCGTATCCGAGATCAGAGATATTGTGTTCTGTCAGATACACAAGGCCTTTATAGAAGCTGTAATCTTCGCTCTCCATGTCAGTATGCTTCACGAGTATTCCGAGTATGTGTTTGTAGAAGCTGCGTGTGAAGTAACACTCCAATAATTTGTTATCATAGATGGCCTTGGCTGTCAAAAATAATTAATTATTATCAACAGTGTCGAACGGTGGAAAGACTTCTTCGATAATTATGAAGAGTTTCAATATTTAACAGGAACTTACCTATTACCCGCCCTACGAATTTGTAGTAGCATAAGTGATTAGGGTTGCAGTGAGAAGATGAATTAATCATGTACGTAACTCGATCCCCGGGACTGACTGTGAAGAGTGCATACATCGGATTGAAGATCTCCCTTGAAATTATGACGTACCATTCTCTGAGTAAACCACCAGCATCCTGACCCTCTTCGCCTGAAATTAACAAATATAAATATGACTACTCCCAAATTATTAATTATCTTAAAATGCTTTTAAAAGAAGGTACTACAAGGATAAAGTACCTTCGAAAACTATATAGAAACGATTCTTCCATTCGTCCGCATTCCTACGGTGAAGTTCCCTGAATGAATCTTCGAATACGTGACTCCTTCGTACGTGCACGGCTAGCTCTTCTCTTCTAATGCCTTCATCCATTCGTTCGAGTTCTGTCCTAAAGTATCGTCTCTTTACGTCGAAGTCAAGAACCCGTGTATGATCTACCAGGACGGAGAAGGGTCCATCAGCCAAGTGGGTTGTCGTTTGCCTCAAGATTTGATTCAGAACCGTTCTGTGTGTTTCTGGAGTAAAGAAAAAAAAAAACATTAGTTAATTGGAAATGATTGGTTCTGACACGCTTGTTTGCTCGTACAAGAGTATATTGTTTAAATAAATACCAGCAAATTTGAGGAACTTCAATTGATCAGGAGGTAGTGTTTTCTGCGGTGTTGGAGTTATATCCCACGAGGTATTAATTGCTGCTTCCGACTGAGATGTGCCTTCGTTATCTGAATATATTGGCGAAACTGGTGCTAGATCTGGTACCACTTCTCGGGATTCTGTATTTATTGTTATTGTATCGCTATTACGTTCTCTGGTTGAACTGGACGACGAGTGTACCAGGAAGAACGCTTCCACCGCAGGCTGAAATTAGTTGACAGATTAAGTATGCAGTGAGAGTCAAAGCAAATAACAAATAAATGTTTGTATCAAGTAAACTGACCTGTAGGACTAGGACGGCGTGATGATCAGGAGTATGCTCCAATTCGAGTAGACACGCACTCAATGTTTCCCAAAGGCTATCTAACACTAAGCTTTCGCTTAGTAATGGTAGTGTGGATTTCTCTTCATCTAAAATTAATTAAAAATACAGATTATGAACATCATTCCTCACACCTTTGTAATATAAGACTTACCACTTTTTGAGAAGGTGGGTTTGAAGTTATCAGAATTTGAAGAGTTCGCTTGTGTCGTGTCCATAGCGACACTATCGCCTTCTGTATTATCTTCTGCTATAAAAATATATTCATTCAATATGTTTTCATTTTCAGTATGTATGCAGAATAGTAATAATATACGATTAATTACCTGAAGTTTGTGGTTGACTGGACGTCCCTGTGTCCATGGCAGTTTCTGTGGGTTGGTTTGTTTCTAAGGAAGTTACGTTAAGTTATTGTAATTATTAGCAAACGACGTATTAGTTGAAGTGATTGTGTTCAAAAAGAATAATAACTTACCAGCTTTCTTTCTATTAGCCAAGCGCACAGCTTCCCTAATCTGTACAATGACCTTAAGTATTCGAAGGAAAAAGGCCTGACTAGAAGTCTTGCTGACCAGAGCACCCATGGACGGCAACTGGAGATCAGTTCCTGCTTTAACTTTACTTGGAGCTGTTACTACCACGCTTTCATTTGTAAATCTAAAAAGAACCAAAAGAAAATCGTATTATGTTAAACGATTAATCATTTCAATAATTAATACGAAAGAAAGTCAAAGGAAAAAAATTGTTACGAAGAAAACAAACCTGTCTAGAAGAGTTCCTCGACCAACTCCACCAGCACTGCTAGATGGTTGCTCTTCAATGGAGATTCTACGATTCAGTTCACGGTTGAGGACTTTAAGTTCCATCATCAAGTCATTAATATGTTCACAGACCATAGTGGCTAGTTCCATTGCTCCTTCCAAAAGTAATTTCAAAATCTAGAAAAAGAATTCAGTAAAGTGCATAACATTAATTAATTGAAAACTGCATAGTATATTTATCTATCGTGTAATGCGTACCAATTGCCTAGTTGGATCAGGACAATGTGAAAGATTAAGAAGAAGTGCTGTTGCATCCTCAAGTCCCTCCTCCGAACAACTCTTGCTGGTAAGTACTTGTACAGCCAGCCTAAGATGACCTTCTGGCGCAGCAACACTCTGTTCCTTATTCGAGTCTACTTTTTTATTCTTGGCTCCATCTTGTCGACGATAGGGATTCGCTTCCGTCAAGCCAATTGATATAAGAGACAAGAGTCGCAATAGTTTGTCCGTTAGTTGACTACTGCGTTTGATAACAGACCAGTTGAGCATTGATATCAGTTGCCCAAATGCCGAAGCTTCGAAAGACGTCATGCTCTGCTCTGGTTCGCAACCCAAATTCGAATTCGAGTGAGTTCGTGCAACAGATTTTCCCTTTTTAGAGGCACAGGAATCCAACCTCAGAAGCATGTCCCAGAAATCAGGGAAATCACTCTTGCCTGGCTTGCAATTGGACTTTGTCTTTCCAACATTTTCTTCTTTATTCGCGGACGCGTCTTTATCTTTGTCCTCAGATTCCTTAGACTTAAGCGGTACGAAATATCCAGGAAAGCCCTTGGCTAAGGAAATCAGCAGTTCTAGCGTATGCCTAAAAATATTGGTGTGTGAATAAACGTGTCCGTAGCAATAAATGGTATATTAATTTCAATTCAGTCATGTAACTAACCGGCATACTGTAGGCGCAGCTTGAGGATGAATGGCAATAACATTTCCCTGACGTTCAGACTTCTTTCCTCCATGCCTAACAACATGGAATACATTGGCTCTACAGCCAAGAGCTGCGTCGATGCTGATGTTTAACCAGGATTGGGCATTGTTCCTGGTTTCGGCAACTTTTGGGAAACTAATATAAACGAGTAAAAAGAAACAAGCTCAAACGCTGTACGAACTGTTAATTGTTAAGAAACGACGTTAATCTTTCTAAATAAAATACTCACCAATAGTCTATAGACGAGTGTAGTCCTTTTCTCTTGAACTTTCCACTGAAATCAGCAATCATCTCTCTATTCTCATCATTGCTTCTCTCCATTATGTTAAGAAGAGCTTTGACGACCCACTCTCTTGTACTACCATGATAGCACAAATTTCGAATGACCCTGTGCAATCTAAGAGTGTTAATTTTTGGTTCATCCACGAACAGTAAAACTAAGAGGCAGGCCATTGATTCGTGATCAAGTAATTGCCTTCCTCTCAATCGCAAACCAGCGCCCTGATGGGCCATACTGGTTTCACCGCGTGGACTCCAGGAATTCCATTGTGCTCGTTGAGGTACGGTATGGATAGCATACCGCGTACCACCACCTCGTGCTATGATTAAATAATCAATTAGTCGCCACAGACTTGTATTCGTCTAAGAATAAAATTTCTTTTGGAATGGATCACTTACCTCTTCCGGAATTTCTCAGTATGCTAGACAGGGCCGTATTACTTTGACTGACATGATTGAGAAATCTTTCCTGCATCATATGTCTATTACGTGCTTCCCATTCTCGTCTTAGATTTTGTGCTTCCTGTGCCAAGTCAGGTGGTAACACGGATATCTGAGACTCTTCCATATCGGTGAGAATCTATTTCGCAAGCCGGAAATACGCTTCAGTGAGATGTTGTCAAATTTACTCAATTCGTTTGACGTAATATTTGGCAATACTTACGGCTTGACGTAGGGATGGTTGCAGATTTTGGAAGAAGGCGGCCGCATCAACGGGATCCTCAGGATTTGCTGAAGCAGCTGCTTGACGTTGTTGCTCCAATCGTTGTTGGGCAAGAACCTCTTCTTGAATAGCTGGTGGTAGAGCAGCTAAAAATTCTGGATTTACTTCCACAGGACCAGTCGGTTCTTCAACTACAGTTGCTTGAGCTCGTTGTCTAATTCTTTGCAACCTTTAAAATAATTATAGAATTATCAATTAGCTAGAAAGCATCGCCATACGCATTTTGCAAACATTTTTACAAACCTCAGTTGTTCGGCTATAACTTCATCGCGCATTTCTTCAGGTAATGCAGCTAAAAAGGATGGATCTACTCCGTCAGGTAGTTGTTGCTCTTGCGATGGCTGCTGCGGCTGTTGGGCTTGCGGTTGTTGTTGCTGTTGAGATTGAGGCTGTGTTTGTGGCTGCTCCAAAGATTCTTGATTATTTCTTTCAGAAGTAGAGGAACCAGCACCTTGTCCGACGACATTTGCACTGCACATAAGAAAAGTTTATAAGAAATATTCTAAGAGTTAATCAACGTCTGTAACTGGATATTTGCTTACTTTCTCTCAACACTTGACTGATTATCGTCAGTAAGTAATCTTCTGATCCACCCTGTTGGATCGCTACTGCTTTCCACATCTCTCGACAAATCGTCATTAACATCTTGATTGAAATTTACTGGTATCGGCGCCGGATGGACCGGATTTTGATCATCTGCACTCCTCTCAGGTTGTCCTGTATTAAAATAATTAAAGATTCCATTCCATTTCTAGAAAACTAAAAATAAATAGATTTCTTACTCTGTAGTGCTATAGCATCTGTAACAGCAGGTGCCAGAGCTACAATATTTTCAATAAGTTCGACTGCAGTGCTGCGTGACGCTGTGCGAGGATCTCTGCCTTCTATAGGCTGTTCCTCTGGTGGTGGTGGAGGTGATCGTTCCTCATCTTCTTGTACAGTGACCTCCATTTCCCCAGTAACTTCTAAAAAGGAGTGAACAAATCAGCGTTGCTAAGGACTTTCATTATCCCAGTAATTGATAATCAAAATCGATGAATATTTTGATGGTGAATTAATAGTTATGTTATGTTGTGTTGTAGTTCTAATCTGTACCAATTATGTCATCATTTGGATTTCGATCTTGTCTTGCAGCTGCAACTGCTGCCTCTACCACTGCAACTAATTCCCTCATGTCTTCCCTTTGCGGATTTGCAGCTACAAGTCTTTGCTCTTCAGATGGTAATGGAACTGATGCTTCCGCTATAAAGAGAACAATGGTGTATGTTACAAAAGGAACTTGATACTTCTTACAATCTAACAAGTAGAAGGAATTGTGACCTACATTCTGTCTTACTAGTCTGTTCTTTAACTTCTTTATTGTCTTTTTCTGGCTCCTTTTCAGTACCATGTTGCTTCTTGCGTTTTTCTTTGCGCTCTGCTAACTCAGCATTTCTATATTTCTCAAGTCCAGGTATTAATTTCTGTACGACTCCTGCTTATCGATTGAAGAGTTAATATAGATTATTATTGTAGTTTAAATCAAGAGACAGTATTAAATCATGATATGTTTTACTCACCAACGCAGCAGTCTGGCTGAGAATCACCATCAAGTAACTTACTCTCTTCGATCCACCAATGTAAGGCTGTTGGGATATTATTCAACGTAGCTGCAAGACTTGGACCAAACAAGTAACCAGATTGATCCTATTTATAAAAAAATAATAAAACGTCAATAATAATAGTTCCTATACAATCAAATATTTTATATTATAAATACGTACCACAAAATCAATCTGCTCTTCTTCTTGATTCAAGATTCCAAGGCCATTGTCCACAACAAGAACACGAGTATCCCTGAAGCTAGATGTCAAAACTGGACTAGCTGAGATAGGAAGAGTCTGCGCAGCTGGACCAAACAATCTAAGAAATCATATAAATAAAAAATTAAATATCCATCCATAATTAATAGTGATAAATACTACGAGTACTAACCTTTGTAAAATTACTGGCGGATTAGGACTTCGTATATTCGACAGCTGAAGATACTGATATCTGCGTTGACGCAGAAGTCGTTGAGCTCTCGAGGTCGGTAAAGATGCAACATCAAGGTTGTTACGAGCCATTAATAATGGATGCGAGCTGATGCCATTGCCCTCGGATACTGGAGGAGGATCTTCAAATAGTCCAAGATGCAACGGTGAACTTGTATTCCAAGGAAGACCAGGAGCTGTGAAGACAGGAGTAGAAGAAGCGTTGTCTTGGTTTTCAATATTATGTTGTATCATAACAACATTGCTGCCATCTCGTTCGGCAGCTGGTAGCATCCGGAAGACGCCTTCCCCAACATCTTCGTAAAATTCCATACCATCCTCTTCGTAATTTGAAGAGCCCTCTTCTTCCTCCTCTTCCTCTTCTTCATTTTCTTCGCCTGAACCGAAATTATAATTTACATACCTCATGCAGTGATACACTTAATTACATGTCATTTATATAATTTCATAATTACCATCATCTTCTTCCTCCTCTTCTTCATCTTCGTCATCTTGAACCTCGTCCTCGTTATCGTCAGATGGATTGCTATCAGAGTCTGAATCAGAACTCATCAGGTCTTCCTGTATACACCAATTTTATTGGGTTAGTTTATTGCGAACTAATTAAAATCTTTAAAAATGAAGAATATTAGAAAGCGATGTTACTCTTACTGTGGTGTCACGGGCTGGATCAAAGTCGCCCTCATTGTCGCGCATTGCTAAACTCTCATCGTCAATATCCATTG
This sequence comes from Calameuta pygmaea, assembly GCA_031762395.1. Lineage (NCBI taxonomy): Eukaryota > Metazoa > Arthropoda > Insecta > Hymenoptera > Cephidae > Calameuta > Calameuta pygmaea. The sequence goes on along the minus strand of JASANN010000193.1, from coordinate 478,143 downwards.
GCCTGTGCGGACGGGAACTAGGCTCCTCCGTCACGGCCGAGCCGTCCCTGGAATAGAGTACACTGCTTGATTATAAAAACTGTATCCTAGGTAATAATTGAATAATATGAATTATATTAGCTGCAAAATAATTAAAGTTCATCAAAGTGAGCAATGTTACCTCTCCAATAATTGATCCATAATATCTTCAAGAGCAGCTTCATCACCCTCTTCATGAACTTGACTCTCTGAAGTTGGCTCCAGACTTTCAGCAGTGACTGAAATGTCGTGCTCGGTATTTTCGGCATCCTCATTCGCCTCCTCACCAACTGCATGAGTTGCCTCTGAGGTAGTTGTGCCAGTTTGTTCGCCAATTGGTTCTTCTTGTACAGTGCGATTTTTAGGTTTAGGAAATTTATTATTAACGGCTCCTGGCATAGGTTGATTAATTATTCTCGATAAAGTTTCCAGTGGCTTTAGAGCAGCATTAATGGTACCAGCCATATTAGGACTTGAAAGATCAAGACTATGAGGTATCTTGGCCAGATCAGTAATTATTCCCTTTCTCAACATTATTCTAACAATATAATTAACATTGCTGTATTGATGCACTTTTAATGAAGTTCTCAGATGAGCGTGAGAAGTTGGCGGACAGCTATCAATCATTGTTGAAATGAGACCAATAAGAAGTTGAAGTTGAGTATGTTTTTCTGAGCTTTCGGGCAACGCTAGAGTTCGTATAAGCGCACCCTTCACTTCCGTAACCAAAGCTGTTTGTGCATCAGGCGAATGATTGCACGAAGCAATGGCGGATATCAACATCCTAGCCATACTGCTGCATTGTCGATCACCAGAGTTTTCTGGCAGCATTGGTAATATTTTATCAAGCAAAAAAGTTAAAGCAGTCGTGTCTTCAGTCACCATTTCACTTTGTCCAGCCCTGTAGGTATGTTCCGTTATCAGATTAGCTACAGCACTGTAAGAGCGAACTGCCTCTGCCAACATCTTCAGAATCGCTGATTTTGGTAACAGTGGTTTCTTCGCTTCTTCCGGTTCGACCTTGGCATTATTACCAATATCCGTATACATCTTCAAAGGAATAATTTGAGAAACTTGATCGTCATCATCCAATGCATCAGTACTGGCAGTTCCGTTATTCCTAAGGCCGTCTCGTCTAGATGATGAAGCTGTGGCTGCGGTATTATTCGTGACTGCGGTGGTCGGTTGTGTAATTTTCTTCTCAGGACTCCCAGCTGGCGACGCAGAAGCGTCATCAGGCAACACAGGCGTCGGTTTTATCAGAGCATTTAGTAAGTCATGGATGACGCCAATAGAGACTTCCTCCACCATTGGAAGAGCTGAAGAATGATTTGGTGGTAGAGCTTTAACTAGTAGTCTGTTATCCACATCGTCACGTTTCAGCACACCTATATCGACTCTGAGAATATTTTCGCAAACTTCTCTGTACACTTCCGGATTACGACAAACTGCACTGCTGATCTGCCTCGTCATAAACAGAATCTCTTTGTAAGCTGGAGGAATATTAGGCTGGGTACGTGTTCTCACGACCTTCTCCATAGCAAGACGAAGAGTGCGTGGTTCCTCCAGTGTATGCCTTATCAAAAGAGTACTCAAGCTAATACATCCAATGAAGCTACTAGCCTGAGTCATATCAAGCAGAAGACGTACTCCACCTTCTCTTGCGAATACTTCAGCATTTTTATAATCCCGTGTTAAACGCAGACAAACCTTCATAAGGGCATGCAAAGCATCCCGGTCTACTGGAATAGCCAAAAGTTTCACGCAAGCACGTACAATGCTTGGGGCTACGTTAGGATCCAGACCTTGTACCACAGCGTTTCGCTTATCCTCAGCTGGACTCTCCTCAGTATCCATATTTGAATCAGAACGAGAATTTGCATCGTCCGCATTACTGCCATTCAATTTAAATCCCATGGTAATGGGTCTTCTGTTGTCAGTGTCTTCATTAACTTGGGTCATACAAGAGAATGTGATGAGGTAACGTCTCCTGGTGCAGGTGATTCTAACTGTTGGTTCTCCAGCCCAATAGGCATTGTTTATTATACGATTATTAAGTGGAGAATAAGGAGTCCATTTTCCAGAACTAAGATCAAACCACTTCCAAACCCTGGTTGTAACTTTGTGCATGAGTTGTTTGCGTTGCGTGAGCACAGCTACCTTCTCGAGACGATCTATGAGGAGTAACAAGGGTGCCAGCCATTTTGGTGTCTTCGTAGTGGCAACTCCATCCTTACCATCCTTGGCTGTTTTATTTTTATTAGCTGTTAATGGACTCTCACTCACTATCAATAGACGTACAAGTTTATCGAGCATGCCGCATTCTTCCACTCTCTGTGCACAAGGTACACGCATTTCTTGAAAGGTACCCTCGAAGAAAAGGGTATAGAGGTAGATACGTCCAGCTACTTTATTGGCTTCCTCGCATTCGACTAACTTTACGCCAGCATTCTCATCCTGACTCTCAGCAATGCCTATCAGATAATCCACGAGATCACCAATTTCACGAATCAGCTGTCTCAGCATAGAGTCTCGCCAGTCGTCACCATTTCTCTTAGTTATAGTAACCAGAAGATCGCAGATCCTGTAAACGGTGTCTGGCATCAGATCCAGAAGATTGAGACATTGTTCTAGTGCACTATAAGTGAACTCATCAATGGTCTCTGTGGTTGGTGCTTCCCGCAGAGGTTCTTCAGTTATTGAAAATCTTCGAGAATCTGAATCACCTAATGACATGGCGATGGCATGCATTATTTGATCATCATCCACTAGTTCCAAATCCATTATGAGACCCTGACCACTGGCATCCCCGGCAGGTGCATCGGGTCTGCGTGAAGTTGCAGGATTTGTCAGAAGATAATCTGTTGCCTGTTCTACGGTAAGAGTATGAAGTAGCGCTTCAATGCAGTGCGTCCTGCTGAAGCCCATATCCATTAGCTGTCTTAAGTGCTCAGCATTGATATCTGCTTCAGGCTCTTCTCTACGATCTGGTGCTGGTCCAGTCCTGCTTACGGAAGTAGTGGCAGTTCCAGTTCCAGTACCAGCACCAGCTGTTGTTCCACTTCCAGTAGCCGCTGGTGTCTCTCCAGTCTTTTCTTTTTCAATGCGTTCTTTGATTATCTTCTCACCGCGCAAAATATGTCGCAAAATCGACAGGATGGATTCGGTCATTCGTGCTCCATAATTCTTCAAGGGTTTTTTGCCCCACATCAACATCACTGCTCCAAATGCTTTTTTGTGAATATCTATGAGATACTTAATGGGGTCAAAGGTTTCGTATACCTTGTAAACGCCAGTACACTTGGATGAGACGACGTGCGGTGAATCTAATATGGCTTTGGGATTAACCATTTTTTCTAGAAGCATAAGCCAAGCGTCCAGGAATTCACCAGTGCCGTCAGGTAGATTAGGATGTTCCAACCCTTCAGAAAGTAGAAACTGTCCACCACCAGACAAAGCCCATCGGAACGTTGCAAAGAATGCATTCTGTCCTCCCAATTGGACAAATCTTTGAAGCATAAGATGATAAGGATGACGCTTCTCATCGAAGAGCATCGGTGAAGTAAAGCCCACTGAGCATATGAGGAAAGTTAGTCTAAATTTCGGTATCGGTGAAGGTGGCAATTTATCCCAAGAGAGACCACGAGTCAGTAAGCAATTGAGTGCAGTAGCTACGCTTCGAGCTGCTTGCGAAGGTAAAGCTGGTGTCATAGGGATCTGTTGGCCACGTCGTTGCCTAATTGGAGATCCCATGCACAGTTTTACAAGTAGACCAAACAGTTCTGCTAGTGCTCTTCCTAATCTTGATGAAGCACCCAATAAGGGCTTAATATATTTCAGTTGATGAGTACTCGGTGACGTTCTTCCTGTGCTGGTACTAGGCTTATCGTCTACTTCCATTGATACTGGTGGGGGATCAGTACTCAAGGCTTCCATGGCTGTTGTCATTCCATTACTACCCATATCGGACGAGGCAGCGCCGGACCACGAAGATAATTCACCATCGCTTCTTAATTCAGGTGGTATAAGCTTGTCCATGTCATCCTTACCGAAGTCACAACCTGCTGGAATGATGTCGTCACTGCAGAGTGCAAGAAGCAAGGTACTTTCCCACACCAGAGACATATAGAGCTCAGATAGTCCTTTCAGAACAGCCATACCTAGATCAGAACCCCAGTGATTCATGGAAAGATTTCGAATTTCACTTTGACTTGTACGACAGACGTGTACAAACATCACAACATATCCGTGAGCCGCGTTCATAGCGTGAAGTAAAGGAGTCGCGGTATCACTTGTGAATGCTGTTTCCAGATTTGGTGCGGAAGCAAGTTCGTGTAATAAAACTGAACCACCAGGAGCCTCCATATGACTATGAAGAGGTTTCAGTAAATTCAAAACTTCATTTAGCTGAGACAATCCGGTTTTCAAAACCAGTGGTTCGTGGGCAAGATTGAGTATACTCTTACAGACGGAAGCCACGGCTTGAGCAGCTTGCGCCACAGGGTAGTCTACTGGTAAATTGGGTAAACCAAGTATAGAAAGTAGTGGAACAAGTCCTTTCTGAGCAACGAATTCTCTGCAGTGATCATCCGTTGAATTGTTGCTGAGGATAGCGTCGACGAATTTCATCACATTGTGAATATAGTCTACTAAAGCAATTGGAGTCTTTTCACGTGGTTGAGGTGGTGGTCCAGGTTGAGCTGGTGAAGGTGACGGTTGTTCTTCTCGTTGAGGGTGTGAACTAGTACTAGCCTCCTCCTCGTCTTCCTCTTCTTCGTCACTGCTACTTCCACCGCCTCCTCCTCCTCCTCCACCACCATCCCCCACGCCAACGCCAACAGACTGTCCAGAGGATTGCCGACCACCTGAACTTGAATTTGACGGAGAATTCTCAGATTTGCTTGCAGCACGCCAGCATATGTATCGTGGGTCACATCCTAGAATGCATAATTCCTCTAAGAGTTTGATGATGGCAGATGTGGCATCAACTTTAAGAGTTGGCTGATGTCTCATGAGTTCGTCCATTGCATTTCCTAAGTTGGATGCTGTATCGCCAAGAGGATCAGCACTGCGACGTCTGCGCATTGCTGATAAATAAACAGGCGAAAGGAGAACTTTGAAAAGGCGCTCGAAGGGTCGGCATTTGACAAAGGACTCCAGACCACGTTGATTCAGACATAGAGCGCTGAACACATTGGGCAGAGAGCCTAATACTTCTCTGGTAGCAGGGACATCTTTAATGAGCAGTGCATGCAGCACGACATCCGTCAGTCCGTTATCTTGTAAAGAAGACAGTAAGGACGGTTCTTGAAACACATATACAGTGACTACGTCGGTTGCAAGAAGAAACAAGGACGGTCCATAATATTCAGAGTTGCTGATGATGTGCTTCAAGGACGACGGTAAGGTCCCCTCCATAACATGGCGTATACTGTCCGAAAAAGCCGGATCCTGAATAGCCTTCTTCAAGAAATTCAACATAGACTTTAGCAGTGCTGCCCGCTGAGGTAAACATGTTTTTCCGGTCCTTGCAGCTGAATAATCGGGCAAACGTTCCTGCTTTCCTTCTGGTTTAGAACTGGTATTCTCATCCTCCGAGAACTCCATAGGATTAGAGGATTCTTCTCGCTCATCGAAAGCATCGTTTGATCGTCGTGATGATCTCGACTCATCATCAGGATCCGCTGGTCTTTCTGGCGCGAGTTGCAGAATCTCTTTGGTAGAATGCTGCTGAGGTTCTATTTCAAATGGCTGTTCTTTCTTGCACACGTTCACTTCCATATCGAGTCTATTTATAAAGCTAGACAGACCTCCGTGCGCTTGAAATCCTTGCATGTCTATATTCGTTATTAAGTCTATCACACGAACAGCACGCGTCACGAACTGCAAGAGACAAACAAGGAAGTTATGGTTAGGTTAGGTTAGGTTAGGCTTTGATAAAAAAGAAAAGGGCATGGTTAACATTTAAGAAATCGATTCTTTACCGTAATGTGCTCCAATTCGCTTCCTGGCCAGTTAATGACCTTCAGAAGACTCTCCATCATGCCACAACTAACAAGTGCTTCGCCACCAGCTTCATAGCTGGCGAGATGATACAGAAAACTGAATAGCGCCGTAGCCAGTGGCAAGGGAAAGTGTTGTCCATCAGGATGAGGGGATGTCAGAGTTGTTATACAAGTTCGTACGAGTACAGGCAAAAATCCGTGATATGAACTGGCTCCGGTTACATCAATTATCATGTTCAATCGAGAGCCTGGTTTCCTGGACAAATGAATCACAATGTTTAGAATATGATGACTCATCAGACGCATATTATGCTATAGGTATCATGTGGTAAGACTCACTTTGGGAAGTGTGGATTGCGATCCAAGTGTATGATACTTGTGAGAGTACGCAATGCCGCTGCTCGAATTTCGACAAGATGAGGATGTGGAAGTTCGAGTAACTCAACCAGCTCCTCGAGCAGTCCAGCATGTAACAAACTATGCGCATTCTCCTGTAGTGCATTACTATATACAAGAATGGAGAGTGCCTGAAGACGAGCTTGCACGCATTGTAACCGCCTTCTGTAGTCCGAGAAACTGTGGGCCAGCCTGATGTGAGTCAAAAGAGCCATCTGCGAATAGAAATTAACGTGATACGTTACGTTATGTTACATTATTTTGGAGATAGAGAAAATAAACTGTGATCAGAGTGCTAAAAATACCTGTCGCTCTTGCGGTACGTTGTAAACTTTCAGCAAATCGTTCATAATCTGTGCTGGGGTCTTTCCAAGTTTATCTACTTCTTCAATGTGAATATAAGTCACGAGATTAGTAAGGCCGGATTTCTTTGCAATTGCGTTTCCTGGAGTACTACTTGACGATGCTTCTGTCGCCATTGGATTTTCAGCGTAGAATTCGAAGTGGAGTGTCGTAGCACTTGCAGGAAATGGCTGTATGAGTGAATATAAGATCAGCGTTACAATTAACAGTAGTACATTAATTTGTTGTCTTTTTTACTATTGTGATTTGTCGCTTACCTTGTCTGGATGTTCTTTACAACAATCTGCAAGACCAAAACCATTTTCTTTGCCACCCCAACTCTGCAATCAATAAAAAGAACAGAACTGATATTTGTTCTCCATGTACCAATGTTAAAGTAAAATTTTGATTTTGCTGTAATCTATTTTATACAAACCTCAGCCAAGTGATTGAGTCTGGTAAGCAGAGATTGACGCTTGTCACTGTTTAAACGTGTGATAAAGTTACTGCGTTTGCTGAACATGTACAAAAGGTTCAAAACGCCAAGAACCACATGCATGTCACAGCTTGATAGCAATGTAACTAAATGTTCCATGCTGTTGTATAAATGCCGGGAAAATGAATGCTCGATCAACAGCGTCGTAAAGTGAAGAACCCAGAGAAGCAGTTCTTTTGCCTGTGATAAATTGCAAGATATGATGCAACATAATTATTTTTTTTGAAATTGGTAGTTTCGGAGATTGATCTATGGTACGGACCTCTCTGTTCTGTGGAAGATCACATGCTAATTCCCATTGATTGTCTGGACTTCGTGCAGCAGCTTCCTCCAGAATACTGTCGCTAAGATCCAAAACATCGATCCAATGGAACAATTCACATTTTCCAAAGGTCCATGCATCTATTTGTTTTAACTCCTCAAGCAATTCTGCATGAGAGCAGGAGCGCAGTTTGCTGATCAGCACCTGACATTCTGCAGGCTAAAAATGAATTTAACAATAGAATATTTATAAATATTTTCATATTATTGCTATTTGTAACATAAAAAATATGACACTAATATTCTAACTACAGTAATAATTCTATTGGTATCTATATTTATAACTATATAAATTAACAAACAGCTAATTATGCATTGTATTTTCCTTTTAACATGAGAAAATGATAAACTATTTTACATTTTAGTTGAAATATATAAAACCTAATTGGAATGTTATCTCACCACTTCTGATGTGCACTTCTTTAATCTGCTTCGGTCTATCTTCATTTTGATGATTTAAAAATTTCTTTATGTGAAACTATAGCCTGTAATTAAATATTAAAGAGAGCTTTAGAAGTGTTTCGCACATAAATTGGTTAATTAGCATAGAACATTGTAGACTCATACAATAGTATCATATTTATCTTTTATCGATATATCAAAATTGTCTGATTTGAGAACATTCTAGAAACACATTTCTTTTCATTTTTCTTGATAATTGCTATAAATTTACAAATATTTTTGTATATATTTAATATAGTCACAAGGGTTTAAAATATTAATAGGGCAAACAAAGATCAAGTAGTCGATTTGTCAATCTGTACATTTGACAAGAAGAATGAAACAAAGAAAGTACATAGAAAATGATGAAATAAGGACTGATATACTGAATGATCATCGAGAAAGATAAAATGATTGTCAATGATTAGCAATAAAAGTAACCTGTGTGCAACATTAATCCATCCAAGAATTGTATTGAATAGAATATTCATGAAGGGAACAGATACTTTGGACCAGCTGATTTCTCAACATTGCTCTATGAAGGTCTCGCGTTGTCAATATGAATCTATAGTTGGAAATATCACAAGGAAACGGGACAAACAAATTCTATTTATTTGACAGTATGGATTTCGGAAGAGGGTCATCTTAAAATGCACAGTCATTGGTTACCATGGTCTAACCTATCGTAATGTAAGATACAAACAATAACAGTGAAAGAAATGTCTCCAGAGTACCACAATGATATGAAGATCCGAATGAAGGTAAAACGTTTGCAGACTCTGCCGGATACGAACGAATTACGAATAAAGATAAAACGAGAAATGATTCGCATAAGAAAAGACAGAACGTGCCTGGCACGATGCGCGATAAATTCTTGAGCGATCAAGCTCTCTCACCTGTCGGCGACCTGATCGATGGATGCGATTGTTGCTCGCGACGATTCGCGATTTAACGTGATGAAAGTGATCTCGCCTCTTCCCTTACTTTTATTCTCCCCGCTTCCGTTCTTTTTCCCGATGCACTTGTCAGGATTATAGCAATGCGTCGCAGGCATCGCGGCCGTCACCGCGCGGAAAAAATTACGACCACCACCGGCGGTCCTCCTCGCCTTAATCAAAGTTTCTCTAAGACGATCCGAGGGCTTTGCTTCGATTATAATCCGATAATATACTCTATAATATACTCCCCCGTGGTTACTCGACAAATTTCCAGAACCAAGAGTCCACGAAAACCAAAACAAGACGAAGCGTGGACCAAACACGACCTCCGTCTAGCGCTCAGCGCCAATCACATCGCCGATCACCGCCATTTTATTTAGCCACTCCGAGAGGAATCACCGTTTTACCACTTGTACCCAACACAGTCTTCTATGCCGAAGATACTCGAATGTTCCTGCAAAAGAAACCTGTCCTTTGAAACCGTCAAACGCTGGAAAATTGGCCCGCGAGATTACTGCGCCGAGTGCACTGCACTGGCTACACTGGCCCACACTACGGATACACGTCCCCGCACGCCTGGTCGCGCATGTACATATATTCACATAAGATCTAACATTTATAATAAGTCGCACACATTGCGCGAACAGGAGCATGGACGCATGCGCAATGATTCAGAGACTGTACGCGTCTGCGCAGTAGCATATGCCCACGCGAGCCCGCGCATATGGCTCCTCTCCAGTATTTCCGTCAGGAGGTTACGCTCCTAACACAGAAAATAAGTTCGCACAACGAGATCAACGGGACACCGTGATCAACGCACCATGTCTACTATCTTATATTTTCACGAGATTGTACAAGATTACCGAGGGATTATCTATTTCGTAGATACGCTTAGGCCCTTCAGTCTTCTTCACGAGGAGCAGGGCGCCTTTCAGCATCTTTTCGATGCCTTGAACAATGCCTGATTGTATTTAGTTCACTGAGAATAACGCGTAATGCCACATCGATGTCAACTGCTTATGCTCAGTTTACTTCTGCGCAGTGACTCTCGGAAAAATGTCTTGATGCCTGCCAATCGGAACGGATGCTTCTCTATGCCTTTGAGCTCGTCCCTGATGTGAAGCAATAATTTTTCTGAGGGAACGAAAAACCTGACAAAGCCACTTAACGGGACTTACTATCTTGTCATTTCTTTTATGTCAAATCTTCTTTATAAAGCCAATCTTCTTATGACTCAATATAAACGTCATTAAAATCTTACTTTTTAATAGTAAATCTTACCTGGGAGCTAATGAGTACCTTTCAAGGATTGTTACATTTCGTTGTTGGATTTATCTTTCTCTGAATTCGAAAAACGCTGCTGTACTGTACTTATATGAGACGAATATTGCGACTCTGTAAATTCAAAGATTCTTCTTTATTGTGGCTGTACTGTTATTTTAAGACGATACGTTTGATGATATATAGGTATGAGGATACCTTGATTGCGACATTACCATCCAATGCCTTTGTTTAGTGGCATTAATAACGTATAGACACATATTACGACTTGATCTAATTTGATATCCTGAATCTTAATGTCATACGAAAGATACTTTTATTTTAAAATGTGTACTGTCTCAACGGTAGCATTTCCGTATTTGGAGTACCGCTATTAAGAGAGGGGAGGGAGGGGGGGGGGGTCAATGATTTTTCAACGAGATATGGCAGGTTATAATACGGCAGCGCTGTGCTGCAATTTCTTGAAGTGGCGGGTAAAAGGTTTTGCCGTAGAACTCTAACGTATCAGAAGAGCTTAATAAACTGAGCTTAAACAAAAAGACAGTCTCATTAGCGAGAGAGATTAATTAGAGGATGTTGAAATAAAGAAATAAAGCTTATTATTTTCAGAAATAATGACCAATGAGTAGCAGCGAAACAAGTCCAGTGAGTACTTCAACATTTTTTCTTTTCTTGTTTAAAAACTTATTAAAATATAATTATCTATGAACAACGATGTATATGTATTTGCCAATACTAGTATTATACACTGTTAAAAATAGAAATGTTAATTTCTTAAGAGCGACACTGTTACACAGAATCGAGCAAAATATCAACCACTGAAAATTCATTACCAAGAGCGTATCGTGTCTTTGTCCTCTTGAATATAGCTTTTAGCTTGGACTTATTTTTGACACGTAAAAGCTGATGAATTGTTTCCAAACTAGAATCTATCTGATTCGCATAAAGCGGTCCATTGCTTTCATATTTTAATAGATTAGAATTCGTGAGCTCTATCAATCGATTGATATAACGAGCTATGTTAACCTCACCGACAATCTCATGCATCCTAGGAAGTTTCATTATAGGGTCGATGCCCACGGACTTCCAAATTAATACTATAGACACGTCGGCATTTCCGTTAGGCTTTGTGTATTCAGAACAGAAGTTTGCCAATGTAGGTGGAAACTTTTCAACTGAAGAGTGAACGTGGATAGAGAGATTCACCATAAGACAACGTTTCAGAAAACCAAGTAGCGTTTCCAGCGATTGGATTGGCCATTGTGGATCACAGAAGATCGTAAGGTCTTGTTTTACAATAACTTTTGGATGATTGTTCAACTCTTGTTCTGTCTTGTTCAGATCCATTTGTATGTTTTGTAACTCTTCTAGAATATTGTCCCATCTTTTTTTTAATGATTCCACCGTGTCCTTTGATACTGGAACTTTTCTTGTAGTTCTGGAAAGAATAATTATTGTAAACTATGCTTTGGAAAAACAAGGACAAAGAATTGACTCTTATTGTACAAGAGAAAAATTAGTAAACTTGGACGTCTTTATATTTATTTATTAACTTCGATTCAACATAAATACCTTGCAATTATGTAAACGTATATTTACTTTTGTAGACGACACAATGGATTGTCGTGCACCATTTGCAAGTCCACCTTTGGTCCAACTAGATCACGTATGTTATTTATACCGTACTTAATCATGGTGGGTCTAAAATGTTAATACAGAATATTTTATTATGACTTCATTCCTAAAAATTTGTAGTACGGTGATACGTACCTTTCCAATGATAAACCCCAAGCAATTACGTTAACGTTTTCAGGGAAACCCATAGGTTGTAACATTTCTGGTCTGAATAATCCGCTATTACCGATTTCTATCCATTTTCCAAGGCCATTGTGGAAACAAAAGATTTCCATACTAGGCTCAGTATATGGATTATATGCAGGTTTAAATTCCAATTGTGTAATACCAAGTTTTTTGAAAAACTCGTACAAAGTACCAATCAAATCTCCAAGTGTCAAGTTGTAGTCGGCCACTACACCTTCAACTTGATGAAATTCTGCCAGGTGGGTTGCATCTAAAGTTTCATTTCTGAAAACGCGGTCAATGCTAAAGTATCTTACTGGTTTAAATTCACCCTGTAACAATAAATGCAACCATAAATAAAATTGTAAGAACAAACATAACTGATTTTTAAAACACTTTTTACCTGCTGCATGAGTTTATACAGCATACGTGCGCTGACAGCTGTTGTGTGAGTGCGGAGTAAGTTTTTCTGTGCTTCTTCTATTTTCCAATCATATCCATAACCTTGGGATCCATATCCTCCCTTACTGTGTACTTGCTTTACTTTCTCTAGATATTCTTTAGGAAAGTTCGAACTAGTCCTTGGTTCTACAATTATATCAATAGACATTTTAATACTTAAAAAATGAAGTGTAAGTCTAAAAAATGAAGAAATATGTATTCAAGGTACCAGAGATAAAGAAAGTGTCATGGGCATCTCTTGCAGGATGTTGCTGTGGCTGGAACAACGCATCAAAGTTCCAAAACGAACTTTCAACATAATTATTTGTTGCCATTTCAATAAATCTAAAACCAAACAACGAACACCAATGCTGTAATATGTATACTAAATACATCTTGATAAAAATGTTCATGTGAAAGCACTTACCCCATCTCTAAGAATATCTTTCTAAACTCGCTTCTCACTTTAAGTAAAGGATGAAGGTGTCCCACTTCAAGGGCAGAACCAAGAGCATCGAAATTGTATGGTTTAAATTTTTTCTCCTTCCATACACCATTCACCAATAAATCGGCAGTAAGATCAGCCTCTTGTTTTACTATTTTTGTTGAAAAATTGCTACCTTTACGAATATTCACGCTCTTTATAATGCTAATGACAAACAAACGATATATTAAATGTAAAAAAGTTTCTCATTAGAACAACATATTCTGTTCATAGAACATACATCTCTTGTAGTAGCTTCCTTTTCTTATAATCCCCTTTTGCATTGTCAGGGATATTTGAGAAATCCTTCAGATGTTTTTGTATACTATCAACGATCGATGGTACATTCTTTCTTACTATGACTGAATTGTTACTTTTATCTATCTTAATCCATCCAGCTGCAAGAGCTTTAGAAAAACCTATCTTCGCATATGGTACTGATTTCATAATATCAGCCTGCGATATTCCATTTTCTGGAATTGCATTGTAAACAGCTGCTTCATGACTGCCATGTTCAATTACATGCTGACCCTCGGCTGTGAGTTCCCACTTTTTCCTGCTTGTTTGCTCAACAATGATCATCTGTCAAGAAATCCATGTCAATATTGGTATTGCAAAAAACTGATGACTGGTATAATTAGAAAGTATTGCTTTCTTTTACAAATGACTTACATCACCAATTGACTCCAGACTTTTGATAGCACCAATGATTTTTTGATGATCCTGATTAAAGGCATCAGCTAGATCAAGTGAATTAGCTTCTTCGTGATTTGCCAGGTAATCCAAAATTTTCTCAACTAATTCGTTTGCCATCTTCTTCAATTTAAATATATTACTACCTACTGAAAACGGTACTACAATAAGATTCCAAGTTCAAAGCTACGTGGGTCTTTCAATGTATATAGGTTAACACGGTGCCATACCGCTGCTTAGGTTACCTTATTTAACCTAAAAAATTAGAAAATCTGATAAACCTCCGTCTGTGGCAACATGCGCACTGTGGTCTTAAAAAGTGATTTAACAGGAAAATATGGTAAATGATGTAATTAAAGACGATTTTACAATACAACTAGAACAACACGTGCGCTTCGCGCGCGACATAACACACCACTGCAGCGCTATCAAAAAATATATTGGGTTGGCAAATAAGTTCGTTCGGTTTTTAAAATATAATGAAATTTAATTTATTGAAAAGAAAAAAGAAACTCTAATCAATTATACATTGACCATTATTATCTATGACCTCTTGTCATCTCTTTACCAATTGCATTATGCCGCATTCGTAAAACGTCTGAGGCTTATCAGTAAGAACACCTATCCTAGCCATCTCACGCACTGAGCAAGATGGATTTTGATCGATGAAGTCCTTCACAACACTTGAGTCAATTTCGGTCGGGCGACCACAGCGAGGTGCATCACTAATGTCGAAATTTCCAGAATAGAAATTTTGCAAACCACTTTTGGCATACGCGTTCTGTTAAGGCATCTTTTCCATATACGCTACATGTCTTTTTACGAGCTTCCGTAGCTCGTTTACCTTTTTTGAAATAATAAAGCAAAATATGACGATAATGCAACTAAATTTCCTTCCATCTTTACAGCTACGTAGAATGCAGAGAAGTAACGCTAGCCAAACGTACACTTACAGAAAGATTATGTGGAACCTAGACTTTTAGATGCGCCATAAAGATACAAAGTAGCACCGAGAAATACAGAGCGACTAGGAGTCAAACACGGCCGTAACATAAACCGAACTTATTTGCCAACCAAATAGTTTCAAACTGCATATCTTATATTATAAAATTACAATTTATGCACCGAGCAACCAATTAGCAATAGCATTTTTTCAAAACAAACAAAATATTCAATCAAGCAGTTCTTTCACAAATCAATCAGTTAATTCCTAAACATAACAAATATTTAATAACTACACAACATTACTTGTAAACTAACTATGATTTTCATGCATAAAATTCACCGTCTTTCTTCAACGACAACAGTTTCCAAAATGAATCAATCGACGCTTCGAAAAATCGAAAACAATGCTTTAATAATTTCGAGAAAATATAATGTGATTACAGAGGATATAGAGAGACAAGGAATAACTTTGGAATAATAATTTCCAATTTTTTGTTAAGGCCGTTCATACAATTATATAAATAAAAATTCATATTTTTAAATCACACTCAAATAAATTCAATTTTCAAATGGAGCAAGTATATAGATGCTCCAAAAATTATGACGATCAAAATTAAACCGTCTAATGTATTTACTGTTGTTAATTAAATTCTAAAGTATGTTTGACAACTTTATTTTATACCTGCTTTAAAAAGTACTCCAAACCATATATCTATAACGCTTAGACATATAAATTATGCATATCATATCAAATATACCCCAAAACTGTTTTTAAGGCAAAAAACGATTAACTACTTAATAAACTTTGCTTTTTTACCATAAAATTATTTAACTCTCTGTAACCGTACCACACTTTCATTCAAACAAATAAATAACATAATAACGCTATTCTTAATCCCAAATATTATTATATCATGTGACTCCAGTGGATGTCTCGTGTACAGAAAACTTATTGAATAATTAATTTCCATACGATTTTCAGCTCTACAAAAAAAAACGTTTGCATCCACATTCAATTTCTCCTAATGTAATCAATATCTAAAGACCCAGGCTAAACATACATATATGACTAAACATACGTTAATCTGCATCTGAATATTTATTATCCGTGGATGAGTGATTGTGTGAAATGAAAAACGCGCAACTGCGTTAAACATTACGATACAAAATAAAAATGGAATAAATAAAAACGCTTTCATTGCATCATAAATTAAAATGACTTAGGCCGTCTTTCGGGACAGGTTGAATTCTAAAGATAATTTAATGACTGTCGATAATCAAATTAATTAATTTACTCTCTTCCTGAATTTTCAACACCTTGTCGTATAACGGTGTCGAATTATTAATGAAAACAGAAAAAGAAAATCAAAGACTAAACAAATATAATATAATTATATCCACCAGCTCAATCGACAAGAAACATATATAAAGATTTTACAAATTTCAATCAACTTATTCAATACAATTAACAAAATTTCCAATAGATGTCCGAGAACCGTAATATCAAATTATAGTATGAAAAATAATAGTGTTCCAATGCACTCATTTTGTACGTTAATTGACAAAATTGTTAATAGATAAACATGGCTTGTCGGGTAGCAAAAAAAAAGAATTAATATAAAAAAAAATACGTATGATGGGAAAATCGAACCTTGGCCGCTCGGGTGGTAATCAGGTGCGCTGCCACCGAGCTACGCCGCTTTCTTGAAGAAATTGGTAATGGTGTAGGTATATGAGTAGTACTGCGTTTTTCAAAACGGTTTTTCTCAAAAAACGGCTCCGAATTGCGCTCTGCCAATTGGCCTGCAGTTTGTTATTACAAAGTACTTTCTTACCCCAAAAGGGCTCCGAAATCCGTGACCCCAAGCTCGCGCCCTCCCCTTACAAGTATAAAGTATTTTTGGGCTACCAGGAACTTCATTCTGTTAGGAAGTCAGACTGCAAGGAAATGATTGCAGGAACGTAACGTGAGCTGTATATTATTAGTAAATTAATAATCATAATTACAATGCATTTACACCATACCCTCAATTTCCTTATCATTCCAAAATGGAGGAAGTCATGAAGAAGAGAATTGCAATCACGACGCAGGCCTAAAATTCATTGTCATTATAGGACATAAAATGATTTAGACTTAGGATAATGATAACTGTTAAAAAAATATGACTGCTAATTATTTCTATAATAATAGCAATTAAAATTAATGGCGATAATAATGATGACAATAATGAAGATGTATCGGTAAAGGCAATAAAATTGATCTGAACAATTGGTTGATCGATGACAAACAAATTATAGAGTGACACTTTATCAAGAAATTCATTCGTTAATTAACTAGCTAAATATGGTCTTTAAATGCATATTAAGTTGTAGGACAGTGTCCAATTATAATTTAAGTCTCTATATGACTGCTGCTGTTAATTATTATTCTTGTTCCTTATTTATTTATTTTTCTTACTTTGTCCCTTTTCCAGTCTCCTATTATTCTTCGCATTCCAGATTCATACCATACACAAATCGCATAAGTAATGTATCACAGCGTATATTACAAAGTACATTTTTCATACAGTTAGACAATGTAACTATAGCGCAGACCCTTTTGCTGGCATATTCTATTGATTACATGGAAATGTAAAATACTTACAGATACTCCTATTAAGATGTAATGGTCTATGAAGGAATACTGTTTAATTTTTTTTAGTGAAAATACTTACCTACTTTAACAGACTTAATACCTCCCATAAGTTATACATGAACAATAATACCATAGAGTAAAAATTGCCAATAATTAATATAAAGGAAGTGACAAGAGAGAGAGAGAGAGAGAGAGAGGGGGAGAGAGATGCATTGAATTACTTATCCTGTTAAAGAAAGAAAATCAGTCAATTTTCCTTTCCTTCAATAGTTTACATAATTATGAGAACTATAATCAATGAAGCGATTCATGAGTTATTAAATAGTGATCATAGTATGTTATCATATTATCTGTAATTAGTCTCAAAATCATGAACAATAGTACGGAAAACAGAGAAATGATAAATGATATAAGTTCGAAGAATAACGATATAAAACTAACAATGACTCTCAATATGGTTTAGTACTATTATTTTGTATTTTCTTGAATTCTGCCTAGAAAAAGGGTCTGAGTAAACGATGCACATTCGCACGCACACTTTAGTATTTTTATGATAACTGATATCCCCAAAGTGGACTTTGGGGTGTCCTAAATTAATGTATTTTCCAGCAAAAGAGAACTGATTATACATATATATATTTGATGCAAGATTGAATAACAAATATAATTTCTTAATTGTCTCCAAGAAATATCAATTATTA
The DNA here is from genome assembly GCA_031762395.1 of Calameuta pygmaea. Classification (NCBI taxonomy): domain Eukaryota; kingdom Metazoa; phylum Arthropoda; class Insecta; order Hymenoptera; family Cephidae; genus Calameuta; species Calameuta pygmaea. The sequence continues at coordinate 460,206 of JASANN010000193.1, read as the reverse complement.
ACTGATTAATCCGAATGCAATAATATTATTAGTTTTTACTCTTTTTCGTTGATAATTTTAGCAATTTATATTATTTCATTTAACGTTAAATTGTTCTAAGCGCCCCTCGATATGAAATTGGCAATTATTCAATTTTCATTGAATTCAGTTTATGCAGAGCGGCGCGGGCGATTGATCATTTTCCTATAATTTATTTTAACACATATGGTACCACGTACTGACAATTTTCTTTTTTTAGTCACATAGCGACGATACGACGATTATCTGAGTGATGATAATTTTCCATTTCAAGGAACATTGGACAATTTTAAACTCGCTATAATCGCCTATCCTCGAGACGGTGAGCGCTTGATTTTCTTTGGTACATAAATAAATTAAAATGTAAGAAACCGAATGAATACACAGCCAAATAACAATGTGAAATGGCAAAAAAAGTTATATAAATATTTAATATATAAAATTCGGCCTGCTGTATGAATAACCACATAGTGGCAGGTTGCCGGCAGCTGCTTCTTATATAATATAATTTAATTTAATAACTTATCTATCCTAGGGATAAACTATCGTTTAAAACGTCCATTTTTTTTATAGATTTTTCCTACGAGAGCCGATACTAAATCCTAAAATGATACTGTCAGCCCTCCAGACCTCTTTCAATAAAATTATATCATACGAACTTAGGTAACAGTTAAATATTAAAATAGGAGGAAACATTTTGTGATCGCAATGTTCGTCAGCACACGTTGTATACTTTTAATTCACCCTGTTCCAATAGGAGTGGACCATTAATTAGATCCTCTGTTGAGTGGGAAAACAATTCATACCAAAAATCTGGCGCTCGTGGCCCGAGTAATTAAGTCTGAAAGAAATATCTACCAGTTTTACACTTTCATGACTGTAATCATACTGTTTGTCTATGAGTACACGTCAATTAGAAGAATTACATAAACTATCTTTATAAATAGCATGATGGCAATTTAAAAATAATAATCCTACTGCTTCTCATATTTAAGGATTGAAATCTGTCCGACTGGTCCGCTTGTGCATAATGTCCTTTAAATTAATAAGCGATATACTTCATACATTTTGCTTGGTATACATTACATATCACACTTTACCCCACTACTAGAAGCACTTTGGCTGTACTGTGACATCATTATTATCATGACTTTACGATCATTCCTTGTGTTTAAACATTCTACTTAGTAAACCTTCTGACTTGGTTATCCTTTTATTGGCTACAATGAATATATAACTTGCGTCTTGCATTCCTACTTGCGCCTAGCTCTTATATTCCCATAAATATACTTGCTCTTCACTTTAAATATTTAGCACTAATACAGATAAGCTGAAATATCTATGATAGCTCCTTATAAGCATGTCGAAACACTTTAATTGGATAAACTTCTCGCAAAGTCTTATACGAATATCTCTAAGTATATCGACACTTGGCAAAAGTCTCTAGTTCTCGAGAACGTTCTTCTCTAGTTTCAATGAACGACACTCTAATAGTCGCAAGGCTATTCCAAGGTAAAAATTGTACGACAAAAAAGTACTCGAGCATTAAATTACTGACGAACCACTACTTCAATCAAAAAAGCTTCCTCACCATTTTCTTCAGTCCTGTACTCTTTTTATCTTTTCTTACTCCCGTAGGACTTGAACTACCACTCCTGGCCTCATCACTGTCTTCCTGACGTCCATTAGTTGCGTTTCCATTGGGCTCTGTGTTACTGTCGTTTTCTTTAAGAACACGTGAACTCGTCGAACTTTCCTGACTAGACCTACTGCTCGAATGCTTCGAGTACCATCCCCAATCAGAGCGTACAAGCGCCACCTCCTCCGGCTGTCCTGATGGACGTCTTTTATTTCTCATCTCCAGAGCCGTCTTCATAAAGGACGGCGAGGATAACCTAGTATTTTTCAAAATTCCCCCAGTCTGGCCGAAGGTCCCCTTGGAGACAATGTTATCATCTAAACGATATTCAGATACTGTCTGTAAGCGATCACAGGTCGCTAAAGAATTTTTATCATTGGGATTTATCATCTTGGAATCTCGCCTGCATTCCTGAATATCGTCAGCATGCTTAATCTCCGGGGATGAGCTGCGATCATGATAAACTACTTCGCCGAGATTATCTTCACTGTAACGATTAAATGGTTTCTCTATTAATGAAGATTCTGTTCTTACGCAACGTGCACTATTTCGTCCGCCATATGACTGGCCTGATAAACTTGAGTGAGGCCCACGACCTCCCGGTTTAATGTCTTCTACTTTAACTAAAGCATTTGCTCGTACTTCCGCGTTTCCACGAAGAGGTTCAACTTTCGATGTTCCACATCCAGTAGTGCCGATTTTTGTCGTAGAATTAACATTGTCACGCTTACGTTTCCGTTTCTTCTTTTTCTCCATGTCACAGTTCTGACCGCGGTCCTCTATCGTTAATTCCTGATAAGAGTCGATAATTTTTGAAGCTATTTCACTAGGTCTTCTGTTCCTCTTAGACTTTGACGTGATGGACGTCGCGTAGGTTGTGTCGCCAACGCTTTTCCGTCTAAGAATCTCCTTTTCTTCTGAGGATCTATCGTCTTCCATATCCAAGTCGCTGGATCTTCGACAGTACGAAAGGATCAGGACGACCACGGTGATCTCAATGCAGATGAGAATTAGATGTTGTCCAATTGTCGAAAATCTATCGCGCCAACTGTCACGATCGTAAAGGAGGGTTTTTACGGACTCTGAGAGACTCAGTACCTCTTGCTTCAACAATTCAATTTCTTCCAGCCGTTTCGATTCGCGGTCCTCAGTTTTACGCGATTCTTCACTCATGGCTGCCACAGCACGTTCTAAGGATCGTTGCATTTCTTCTACCTGCTTCTTGTAGCGTCGACTAAGTTCCTCAAGATACTGCCCACTTAGAGACATGTTTCTTTCGAGAGCCTACAAAAACCAAGAAAGAAAACTTTTATATATAATAGTCAATCATGAATGATAAATGCTTGTGTTCCCCTACTTACCTTAATTCTATTAGACAATCTCAGGAATACGGATTCCTTTTGCTGAGGACTATTACTGGCAGCCGGTTGTGATATTGAAGCTGAGCTCGCTGAAGGATTATTCTGCAATGCAGCTGAATCTCCCTCAAAATCTTTCAAATCCGATAATAGCGTATCAAAGGACAATTGATCCTTAACATCCTGATCCGTTGCTTCTGCTTTACCAGGAGTTTGCTGTTTAATCTCCTGTTCAGGTGTTTCTGTTCGCATTGATTGCGGCACAGTATCAGAGGAAGCATCAGCACTATTAATAACTGGAGCATTCGCAGTAGCATCGCTGAGAACATCCTGATTTTTATCAGCACTGGATGGCAAAATGGCGGTCATCATTTGCGAGACTGTTTCTACAGAGGCATCCAAAATTCCCAGATCCTCAGGAAGAGGCTTCCAGCTGCTAGCAGAACCGACGGTTCCCAATGGTGACGGGGTAGTCAGTACTTCCGGTTGAGCAATTCCATCCGGAGGATGTTTGCTTGATTCAAGTACAGGCACAGAAGATTCCCTCTTCGGATCTTTCTTGCTCAATGTCCTGGTAGGCTTAATCTGTGAAGCGAGACCTTCCTGAGTCGACGCTATCGGCAATGTGTCCTGAGTTTTTTTCAAGCTGTCGACGTCCTCTTGAGGATCATGAGATTTACGACGCGATTCTCCTATTGGCGAAGAGGGTACCGATGCCACGTATGAGGGTGTTGGTTGCATCGTTTGAGAATCACTGGGAGTCGACTGTAGAATAGGCGATGGGTCGGCATTGAGAGCTTTGCCTGATAGAGGCACAGAATTTTGAGAATTCATAGTACTCTGAGCAGAGTGTGCACCATTTTTACCGGAAAGGGTTGCACTTTCACTGGCATCCGGTCGAGCTATGCCAATTTCCTTTTTCGGTAGTGCATTGTCGGATGTATTTTGGAGAGCTTCGTAGCTTACATTAAGCACGAGCTTTCTTTCATTCGTAGCCAGCACATTACACAGAGCTATCATGCATTCTGGAGGAAAGACAGAACTTAGAAAGCTCGCCTGTAGATTCATGGGGACATTAAGAGAGACTTTGTTTATATTATTATTAATTACGTCTCCCGGTTCTTCGATTCCCCTACCAGCTTTCATATTAACCTTAGAATCAGGCGTCGCTCCGATGTTTATACAGATGTTACTATTACGTAAGGTCTCTTTAACAGAAATAATTTTTATCAGCGAATCAAGATATTGACCTTTGCAGCTGATTATTTGAAACACACGTGCAAACTGTTTATCAGTACAATTGTTGCAAACGATCGTGTACCTAGGTGTTATACAGGCCGCAAAGGAACTTTCTAAAATATTACTCTCAATGTTCTCCTGTATCTTCGTGATATTATTGTGGCTGAGGTTACCACTTTTCACTAGAACCTCAGCAGCTTTTTTAACGATACTCAATACCGCGTCCCGCGCACTACCAAAAAGATTTCGCGATGGCTCGCCATGAGTTCCATCTAGGTTCTCTTCGTCGTCCTCGTCGTCATCCTCAGTGACTGCATTGGGTTCCCGGACGTGACTATCAGATTCCGTTTCCGTTTCAAGCACTTCAAACTCACTAGTACCATACGCCCGAAATAAGGAGATAGGACAAAAATGTTCTGCACCGTAATGAGAGTGTAACTCGACTTTAATAAATTTACCAAAGAGCTGAGGATGAAGTGGAAAGCTCTGTATGTCTCTCTCGTCCTTAGCAGCGAACTGACCAACCGGACTCCAATCTCTAGTAGGAAAACGATCACTGACAAAGACAGAAAAATCCTTGGGGGATGAGCTAAAAAGCTCGAAGTTTGCCAGCTCGATCTTCTTCGCCTGTATCGCCTCGCAGAGCTCCACGACGAACCAGACTCTAGAAGTACACGTATTCAGCATGTACTCGTCACGTGTGGATGCCAAAACACTCTTGGCACTTCGTGCTTCCGGATTGACAGCAACAATCTTAGCACCGCAGTCAGGCGATGCGTAGTTCTTAGAACGAACTTTCATACCACCTACAGTCCTGGTTGGTCCCCCAGGATTCTGTATCGAGGCATTTGGGTGCGCTACAACATAAAGATACAGATACGATTGATCATGTTATTATTGATAGACATAATGATAAGATCAAAAGATCACTGAACTTCTCTGAAAGTCTAATCACATTATCTAGGTATCACAGATGCTTACTCTTCTTTTTTTCAGCTTCTTCCAATCGCCGCTGAGCCCATTCGCTAAAAGATGGAATATCCTCATGAGGATCGGTAGAGCCAGAAGCAACGAGTCCGTCCATTATAACAGCTGCTGCTTCGTCGCTACCTTCTCCAACGAGTCTCGCCCTGGCTGCACTATCATTCAGCTCGGGTGCCGTCGTCAGAGCGTCAGCCTCTACCTTCCGGATATTATCCGTAAGCTCCTCCTCTTCGGAAATTTCAATACTTCCTCCATCGTTTCTCCTACTTTTTTCACTCCTCTCACCGGGAACTACCTTTAGCCTTATCTTTTCTTCGGAGCTTCCTAGCCCCTCGTTCTCAATCAGGTGATCATTCGAAGACCCGGTTCTGTCTTCGTTCCCAGGTTTCTGGTGAGCTCTAACAGTGACAACCGCTTCAGAAAGATCCTCAGCAAGGACAGGATCGTCCTGATGAACAGTTTTATTGTGCTGATCATCATGCTGGACGGACTTAGACGTTTCCGTCGATGCTGGTTGACCAATCTGATCTTCTCCTCGGATGGAACTCGTCGACAGACTCACATTAGTCGATGGCAATGACCTGTCATGAAACTCTGAGCTGATTCTAGGATCAGCTAGACTCTGAAGTTCAGCTGCTGCTGTATCAACCAGTGTAAGGACAACAGGCTGTCCAGTTTCTAATATGCTGTAACAAAAAAAAATTCTCATTAATCCCACCGACCCTTCACCAATATCAAAACTCAAGTTCAAAAGATCTGAACTAAAATTTAAACTATTCCCTCAAATCGATCTAACGTAAAGTGACTCCAGATAGTTTATGAGTTCATAGTCTTATTAAATAATCTCACCGACAATACAAGCTGCTGGGGATGCACCATAATGCCACTACTATCATGAGATAGAAAACAGCAGCCTGCAGAAGCTGTCTCAGCGATCCAAATTCTTCAGTGGAACTTTCTATCCAGTATATGGGACACGTGTTACCTTTAATTCTCCCTTTAGCCATTGTCATTCAATTTTAGCACCATCAATACTATTGGACACTACTTCTTACTGATCCAAATTGCAATAGACTCCTTGTGCGACAAACAGTTACAGTTCGGCGACTTTTAATCCAAAAGTTTTGCACTCGTCCATTCTACACGTTATCTTTAAGTCACTTTTTCACTTAACTACTAACTGAGTAGTTGCGACAGAATCTATAAGACTAAAGTATCGAACGTCAATGCCGTTAAAAAGAATTATAAATATTCACAACCGAACTCATCTATCAGTATTACTATATATACTAAAAATTTTTTCAGAGTCAAATACCGATAACTGATAATCGATTCATGTAAAATTGCGCATGGTCTCTGTGTGCGAATAACCATTGCGGCTGATAAGACCTTGTCGCTAATTTTATATGCGAATTAAGAAATATATATATCCGGTATGCAGTCGGAATGTTCCATAAAAGTTATGACAGTTCAAGGGTTACAGATATGATATTGATTTACATCGGATCTTCTGAATCCTCAATTTCCTGTAAAATGCTAAGGGTACGTTTCAAATGAAAAGCTTAAAAAATATTTCTAATCCACTTGACGTTTAATGACGATAATCCAGTGCAAGTATTTTTCACTGGTTACGTGCGCGTTAAAGAATTCTTAATGATTTTCTTTCTAACAACCGCGCTTTTCCCGGCCCACGTTCAATCTGCGTGCATTAGGCGAATACGGCTGAATGACGTAAAAAGAGGCGCGAAGAGGACGACATAATTTCACGAATCAGTACGAATGACGCGAGTATAGCATTTAATTATAATATAGTTCAAGAATGTCAAACTATGTCGACATACCCCGATGTATTTTTATGAGACGTAAATACGTAAGGGATTTTTCAATAGTTCAACACGTGCGAAGTTACTCATTTTAAGAAGGGCAAAAAAAAAAGAAAAATAAATATATCTCAGATATCAATAAATGTGGTTAATCGAAGAGATCGATTATTTCTATGAAACTGTAATACTTGGAGAACATTATTGTCACGTGACTGACGACGTCAAACGAACCGCATTAAAATTGAACTAAATGATGCAAATTTTACGTATATTGTACAATAGATCGTGCATAGATATTATATGAATATACGTAGGTATCAGTAATTGGACATGTGTCGATAATAATAGCAGCTGCTAATTAATTTTTCGGCACATCACACTCGCATGCAATTACACTGTACTATAATTTTGCTCACGGGCGTGTCGATCTATGTGCGAGAGATTTGTGTGATCGTGAGAATCAGAATCATTTATTGCAATTATGAATGAAATGTATGTAAGACGAAGGAAGCGAGGAGTTAGTCGTCTTAACGAGTCAAACGCAGCCAACTAGAAGTCGAGCGAACGTCGCAACGACCGGTCGAAACTGTGTGGGTATCGAAGGCAAGAAAAAGAAATTTTTCGAAAAATATCATAAATTGAAATTAAGTTTTAACGATTACTTAAAACACACAAAAAAAAAGTTGGCAATCGTGTAAGTTACTCGGTGTGAAAAAAAATTGCAATTAAAGATAAACCGTATCAATCGTTACAAGCACTAATTGCACGGAGATAAAAAATATTGAAAAATGAACGAAACGAGCATTACTCAAGATGTTCCATCGAGATTTAAAAAATACTTAAAGAAATCGTCATTTTATTGCAAAATCGTCGAATTGGTGAGATAATGCAATTTTTTTTTCTTTTTGAAAATCGCGCAACGCTATTTAAACTCTTAATTATTTTTTACACAGATCTTGCTCGTAATATCGATCGGCCTGATCGTGGATCCCCTGAACAGTGATATGGAAATAAATAAAAATCATGCCGCCATTATCCATACGTCAATTTGCGGTTACATACTGATAAACACTATACTAATTTTGTCTTATTTACTTGGCGAGCGTCAGCCTAAGAAAACGGTGAGTGTGGTAAAAAAAACATTTTGGTGTTTTGAAAAACAGTAATCTTTTTCACTTTTTTTTTTTCAGTCCATCGTATTTTCGACAATGGGTGCAATACTGAGCTGCGTCGCTGGGCTGATTCTTATTCACGATTGGGATACCTATCAGGATAACCTGATTTCGAAATATTCATCGCAGTATTTAAAGCAAATGTTGTCCAGTGGAATTTTTGCCATTTTGGCAATTCCATTTTTTATTCTTGACGCTTACTTTACTAACAAGTATCAATGACGTGCTGTCACGTTGCACTGATTGATACGATTCATCGATCGCACAGGAGGTAACGCTTAATAAATCACTCGAACGAGGAAGTGACTTGCCATTAAAATTAATATATTATAATTAATTACAATTAATACACAAGACTATCAAGATTTTCATTGTTTCATATGTTCCATTTACGTTTTAATAAAATCTTACGAATATTTACAGTAAATCGTGAGCATATGTGATATTACAGCCGGAATATAAATTTTTTTTTGACTTAATGATTATCAAGGAAAACTTTTATCTCGAACGACGCCAATACGAGGACGTAATGCTTTATAAGACTGACGTGGCATCGCGAACGCGAGGGGCGTGAAACACGTTAAAAGATAACAGAAGGAAGACAAACGAAAAGGATAAAAGAAAAAAAAAAAGTGAAAATAGTTACGGATCGGGAATTGAACTGTAGCCAAAAAATGTGGTTTGTCACCGAGCCAATATACAGGGTGATCAAATTATAAATGGTCTCAAGTTTTGATCAACAAATAATTCAAATTATCGATACACAGCATGTCGATTCGTAAGCATATAAGAATTAATTTCCAAAAATATTGATATCATAACGTACAAAGACACGTAGGTTGGACTAAAAATTCATTAAATATATATCGACATGAGTCATTAAAAAAAAAAAAAAAACAGAAAAAAAACTTACTCGAAAAATAGTACAAAATTTTACAAAAATTATCTCCACACGCAATTAAGAATTGACTGTAGAGATTTAGAAAATTACTCAAAATCCCAAAATTCTTTTCAGCTTTTACTTTCGTAAAATCTTGAATAAGCGTCCGAAAGACGCTCGACGATTTCGGACGATACGCAAGAACAAGTTACTTTGTCAATTAGGATTTCTGTGTCACGGGAAAGTACGAGTAAAGTATGCACGCGCGACATAGCAAGGCAATTGCAAATATATCCGTATCGGTGAACGTCGGAGTAACGACTGGCGTTGAACATTTACCGACGTCGTCAGGAAGCCGCTATTCCGTATCTCTTCTACCTTCTGCACCACCATACAAGTTTCCACCTGGCGGCGTGAACTTGTTCAAAGCGTAAAATGTGTATAATTGACAACCTGAATATAGGTAAGCGACTAAGCAGCAGATAAGTATTCGATTAAGTGAAAACACCGGTAGCGACGTCGAAGAAGCCAAGAGAGATGTCAGCGAGTTTGAAGATTTTTAACTGCGAGAAATTTCCCCATATTGAATTGACAGCATGAAATTTCTACCAGAAGCAAGAATTCCATTGAATTCGTTACAACGAGAGATCAGAGAAACACTGGGCACTGAGCACCACGTTAAATCTCACCACTCTTTACACTCTGCCTGCTTTCCACAACCATTTTTGTTCATACAATAAAAACATCTCTTACTGGTTTCACCAGCTCATTCCTAATGTATCTACAGTATACAGAAAGATATTACCAGTTAAACTTGCTGTGTATATCTGCGATGTGAAAAGATCCAAAAAAAAATTTTTTTTTACTTTTACATTCACCCATCGTCGGTATCATCAATGACGACCTGATTGCAGACTACAACGATGTCTACTTCAGGAATCAAGAGACAGCGAAATTTCCTGTATAAGTTTGTAACGAAAAATAATCAGCCGAACGTAAGATCGGTCGAAAAGGATGACTGGAGGAAAACAATGCGAGTAATGACGCAAATGAAATATTCAAATTCATTCAAGTCATCGGCACTTATTTGAGCGTTGCTTTAAAAATTTTCAAGCTGATATAAATAGAAAATATATGCTGAACTAAATCGAATAGGTTAACGCCGATGTCTTATTTTCGATATCGAAGTGGCTATCGATCAATCAACCAGGAGGAATTGCTTCGATGTAGAGAAAAGTCAGATTATCAAATGCATTGCGCACATTATACCTGTGTCGTAAACCTTGAATGAGTCTTCGTATTACTGAGGTCATGTTTTGCCTTGTTCCTCTCAACGCGCCTTCACCCGGCAGAGCAGCGGCTTTGCCTGGGAGCGTCAAAACATCATTTTTCACGTGAAAATATAATCTTATACGTTAATGCGATATTTGCAGGAACACATAAAACGTTGTATTTCATAAAAATACACCGTATTGATACTGGGCTTGTTGAACCAGGTAAAATTTTTATTTTTATCTTTTTTTTCAACTGGAATCGATCAGCTGATATGTAATTTCTTAGGTGTCACGTGGGTAACGAATTTGCTTTTCCTGAATGTTTTGTGAAATTAATATTACGTGTCGAAGTTTGTAAACCATTGCGTGTGTCAACCACAAACTGATTGATATACATGTCAAGTTTGTGTTGCTAGACTAATTGGCTCAGTTCATTAGTCATTACGTCGTATGTTACTCGTATAGGTATCGTGACTCGTGCAATTTTGATAGCATTATGTGTACTGAAAATTAGGAGCATTTATCTCAAGATATATTTAATGGTAATGAAAATCTTGAAGAATGTTCAACGTGAATTGATTATAATGAATTAATTACAAATTTGTTTGATCTCATAAAGCACACACGCTATATCATAATGATAAAGATTAGCGATGAGAGCTCAAGAAATTTTTGTTTACTTAAAGAATTGTAAAGAGACTATGGGCAAAGCTCTGTTAAACAGAGATAATGGTGATGCAACGACTTGAAAATTATTTACTAAACGCAACACTGCACGTACAATATCTTTAATTTAAAGTAAGACATCGATTGTTGCATTTATAAAGTAATAATCGAATTTTCGTGTTACAGCTATGTATCTCTGCTTAACTTTCCATACTTTGTAAAAATTATAGTATTATCGCGAAAATATACTTATAACTTTGTGTTAAGTTTTACTTTATTACACATTTGGTATTCGTTTAACTTTGTGAGGACTTTGGTTGCGATTAGAAAATACTCGTTTTCGAGTATCAGAAATGATCACGTTTTGAGGTGATGCACTAGATAAAAGAAATTCTATTGGTCCCTTGTAATCACTGTAAATGCTGGTTTATGTCATTAGGCTTAAACCAATTCTCAAAATGCAACTGTATCGAGAGTAAATGTTTCGAAAATGTCTACACGTTATCTGTTAAGGCATGGAGTATTAAAGTCCTGATAAGATTTACAATAAATTTGAGTACTGCTCAGAATTATGAAAATGGACGAACGAGTAATGTATGGATGGTTCTCTTAACAGTTTTATATAATGTGATTACATTATTTTATCAGCACTTACCCTTGCGATAAGTTAGGCTGCTGGGTAACAATTTCCGCCAGGATATCAAGGCCTTGTTCTTTCTTCAAGTTATCGTCGCTGTGTGAAGTTTCGAAATTCGACAAGTCCGAACCAACGCTATTCTGAAATAGAAAATAATATTACTCTATATAATTTATGTTAAATTACAGGGTACTGGTAATGTAACTATGCATGTGATAGATAACGTAGTGCGTGGACGTACAATAAATTAAATTTGAGTCGCTATAAATTTATTAAATGAAAAAAATACTTGTATTGTAAAATTCCTCGTGTTAACATTCCAAAGTCACAGCTTGTAAATTCAGTTCCTGGTATTAAAAATTTTAAGTTTTTACACTGTTTCAACGTGGTTTGATACCCACTTTAGATTATTATATAACTGCAAGTCTTTGTTGTAAAAATGTTGACAATTAGCTGCTTCTGAATTTTTTTTAAGTATTACGAAACAATTTTTATTTTAAGAACACCCACACAATTTCCATGTTTATCTAAAGCAAAACACAAGTATCGGGTTACTAAAAGTACTTTGTTAAAGTTTTATGCAGCAAAAGATTGAAGACTCTTTTAAAAAAATAGCAGAGTATAATATTTAAGATATTGCTGTAAGAGTAAAACAAAATATTAATCATATTTCACAGTGTGCAATGTGGGTAAGAGACCACACATGTTACTTTAATCAACAAAGGCAGATAGTTATGATACAAGGACCTGACACAAAAAAAAGCCTTCGTCCGTACTACCCACTAGATTACTGAGTTATAAGTAGAAAATGTTACAGAAACTGATATGAAATACCATTGAACTGTGAAAGTAAAAGAGGTGCAGCTGGTTCATTATAACAATAGTGAGCTTTTTATGAAGTACAAAGAAGATGAATAGTGGATGCTGTTGCTTTATGTTCATGCAATTTGCTTATAATAATGATTGTTTTCAACGACTTATGAAAATAAATTGAGTATAAAAAAATATCATTTATATAAAGATTTTTATATTGAGGAAGATATAAACTTTAGACTTAACGTATGATTGAAATATAGAGTACCTTTTCCACATAATTATCCTGGTGATGAGATGTTGCCTTATGAAGAATTTGAGTCTGCAAAGTCTCCACTGTACCAGAATCAATATATTCTTTAAGAGTGTCATCTTTGGTAATATTTTCTTGCTCTCCAAAGTCTTCGCTGCTAATTAAATTAGAAGGCTGGTCTGATGATAAGGTTCCTTCTGATGTTACAATCAGAAATAGGAGTCCGCTGAAATCAGTAAAAAAAAACACATAGTACCATAAGCATAAATGTTGTAAATACTTATCTATAAATAACATTTGTTGAACCAAGGACTCTCCAGTATCTTATATATTTTATATAGCCTATAACGTTATCCTGAGAAGAAATCTTATGAAATAACTATGTATAATGAATATTAGCTATATGCAATAAATAGTTCGTACTATGGTCTTAAGTATGCCAAACTACAAGGTATGTGCAAGAAATAGTCTCATTAAAGTAGTAGTCCCAAAAGTAATTATTAACAATGTGAAACATGAGAATGAAAGGGAACGAATTGTACACTCATAGTACTGGTTCAAAATAATAAACAGCGTTAAAATGACAAGAATCCTCAAAAAGCAGCTAATGGACCATTGCTTTTTTAGACACAGCGTTTTTTAAAGCATTTATATAAGGTGTCTGTACAAATAGAGAGCCGGTTCTCGAAATACAGCGACAAGAGCTGTCAATTGCATGCAAGCCAGTAGACCGTACGAAATAGTCTCACCTCGATACGAAGAAGACGAAGAGAAGAGTGCAGTAAACGCACGACACACAAAGCTTCATTTTTTTCGCGAAACTGTCATACTATCGAATACGACAGAAATCTATTTAAATACATGTATATTTCCCGTAACTTTTAGCACTTTCGAAAACAGCCAGCAGCGATCGCTAACGCACGGAAACCTGACGTGGTGTTAATAAAAAGCTTCCGGTCCTTAGAGGTTATGTTGTCTTTAAAACTCTTTGAAGTGATATGTAATTATTGAATACTCGTACAAGTTCACGCTCCTTATCATGCACATCGTATTTTCGAACCAGAAAACGTATTTCACGTAAGACACATGCGTTCCTATGTACAAAAGGAATTACGACTTCACGGCAATATCAGCTGATCGGTTTAGAGCATGCGCACTGCCGTCTTCCCCCACGGCTAAATTTTTGTGCTCCTTCCTACTCACGTAAAACACCGCCGAAACCTTAAAAGCTTCAGGAGAATTTGCTAAAATCCTTTTACAATCTAAGCAACAAACATTTAATGCAATAACAGTTAATAAATAATTCAAATCCTATTACATCCGTCTAGTAATCCATTTTATATTACTATTTTGCCCTTTTGTTTGAATAGACAATCAAATTAAATTTTATATACAATATTATAATTATCGCATTATTGTAAACGACAACAACATCGCTAACTAATAATAATATCAAAATTTAAGATTGAGAATACATATAAAAGAATAAAGTGGTACTATTACCGTATAGATTACAGATAAATGAATAGAGATAGATAAATGAAAGATTTGTAGAAACATTTTTTACAAACTTACCTTCAACTTGAACAAAGGGTATACAATATGAGTTTCACAACCCACAATGGAGCAAGAGCGTGCTAAAGCTATTCAAGAGAGCGTAGAAGAATTTTGGAGTCAAAGGTGGGGAATAAGCCAATGAGACCCAAGGATAGGAGGACAATTTAATTGATAAAAAAGTCAAAAGACTCTTAAGACAAATAAACCATTTAGTATCTATTCGTCTTTTGAAACGGTCATGATTGGCCTAATATTACATCAACTTAATACATCATTGCTGGACACAGGTATTTTACATCAAAGTAGTTAACAATTATTAATACTTTGAATAATATCTAACTGACAACGATCATGTTTCAGGTCCATTATTAACAATAATACTAACTGTATTATTTTTAATTTTATCCTACGAATTACTCACAAATAATCGAAGAAGCCGTCGAAGACGTTTTCTTGAGCTTGCAAGAAAGTTACCAGGTCCAATGCCATTGCCTTTTATTGGTAATGCATTGAAATTGGTGTGTAAATCTAAAGGTAACTAACAAACGTGCACTTTTAATTATATATAAGATTGTCGCACGGTTAGATTCTGTTTTTTAAAATTTACATTCACTAATTATTTTATTTCTAACAGAAATGTTAAATCGCTTGGAAACAATTATTATTTCTCACAGTACGAAAGAAGTTCCAATGAAACTATGGATGGGATCGGAATTATACGTGGTAGTGACAGCACCAGGAGACATTGAAGTATAATCACTTATTTATATCACTACTATATATGAATATAGACATTTTTTTTAATTTGACATAAAAAAATGGTCATTATGATGTAGATTATTTATGTATATGACCTGATACATTTACGATAATCCTGAGAATAATAAATTTGTCCGTGTGATCTTTATTTTTCATGTGACACACGAGGCCTTGAATATGTTTCGTAGAGGTGATATAATAATTGTGATGCATAACAGGTACTGTACTTCTAACGAAACATTACTTTCGTGCATTCATATAGCCGTATTAAATAATTCTTCAAAGACTAGTAGCACCGGAAATATTAATGTGCAACGTTTGAATATTGCATCACCTTCTAGAAGACTGTAGACCGATCGCTAGTAATTAATTGATCTTAAATAATTACTAAATATTTTTCATTTTATACATATTGCAGAAAGTTTTGAATAGTCAGCGAGCCAGTTACAAAGGACGGATGTATCGATTTCTTTATCCATTTATTGGAAATGGCTTAATAAGCGGAGATGGTATTGATTTTTCTTATATTGAATACTTTTTGTCGCAATTTATTAATTTGAAATATTTATTTGGAAAATAGGTAATATGTGGCGTCGACATAGGAAATTATTAACCTACACCATGACCCAAAAGGTTCTTCATGGATTTGTCAACATTTTTGATAGACACAGTCGCAAGTTAATGGATAAGTTAGATTCGCAAGCAGACGGTGGTTTTGATTTTGATATTTTTCCATATATTGAAGCTTGCACTATTGATATTGTTTGCGGTTAGTATTATAGTTTTTTTTAGAACTACACTCTTATCTTCTGGCTGAGAATATTTTGGCTTTCCTGTTTTAGAAGCTGTTATGGGTCGCTTGGACGTTAATGCACAGGACAATGCAGACCAAGAGATTATTCATTATACTGCCAAGTGAGTATTGGTGTAAATCAATGGTTTTTTTTTTTTAACATAATTATTAACTCGCACAAAATTCACATTAATTTACAGAATGTACAAAATTATATTCGATCGAATGACCAAAGTATGGCTACAATCAGATTGGATATTCAATCTAACACGCTATTACACGGAACAACAAAGAGGACGAGAAGTTATACAAAATTTTGTATATACCGTAAGATCAAGGGAAATTAAAATAATAATTCAAATACAATTTAACAGAGAAGTAAAATATCTTTTGATCTTTCCAGTGCGTCTCAGCAAAACGAAATGACCAAAACAATACGCCACTGTTGAGCAGCAATAAAAAATCAATTTTGGAACATCTCCTAGAATCATTAAAGAGTTCATCAAATTCTCTGACGGATTCAGAATTACAGGATGAAATTTACACTATTTACATCGCAGTACGTATAACAATATTATGAAGTCTGATATAAAGAAATTCTAATAAAAAATATAATTTAGTCCCAAGACACCATAGCTCTGGTGAGCAGCTTCGCAACTCTTATGCTGGGTATGCACCACGAAGCACAAGAAAAAGCAAGAAAGGAAATAGAGGAAATATTCCAAGGAGAAGACGAACCCCTCACGTCTGAATCTTTATCTCAATTGAAATACCTGGAAGCAGTTATTAAGGAGACCATTCGTCTGTTTCCAATAGCACCATTTTTAATAAGACATCTGCGTGGAGAACTTCATCTGGGTAAATATATTTCCGGTATAAAAAAATAATATCATTCTCAAAGGATCCATTCACATAATCCACAATGTATCCCCAGAGAATTGTATCCTGCCAGAAGATTGTCAAGTACTAATAGCGGCATACGTTACTCACAGAAGTGCAGATTATTGGAGAGAACCAAAGAAATTTCTACCGGAGAGATTTTCTGCAGAGAAAAGTGGTACACGGCATCCATATGCATTCATACCATTCAGCGGAGGTCCGATGTCATGCATAGGACAAAAATTTGCAATTACATGTCTGAAAGTTATACTCGCGAATCTCTTACGAAGCTACAGAATCGATTCCACTTGGCAAATGTCAGACTTGTTACTCAATGCCGACATTTCTGTTCGCTCCATTAATGGCTATCGTGTCTCGTTAAAACCGCACGAGAAAGTAGCTTGAACCAAACGAACTGGAAAATCCAGATATTCAAAAAACTTTTAGAAGATCTTCGACTCACCGTAACGTTACAGTAGCATGATCTGCGATCACTGTGCGAAACCAACAAGCAATAATCCTCCTTGTTCCTTCGAGCAAAATCATCATGTTAAATCCTCTTTTTGTATCAACACCAAGTACACCTTCATAACAAGGGATGTGTGACAATAAGCAGATTGTATAATAAAGTATAAGCTGATCTTAGAGATTTTTTTTATAAAATAATAACACGTTACTTCCTTTGATTTTTGAATAAAAAAAAAGCAACACGCTATACTCAGGAACAATAGCTTAGTGTGACAATTAGAATTGTGATTTGTACCTCATGAAATCTCATCCGGTTGCGTGTAATGATTTTTCTAGATTATTTTTTCCCGCATGATTCTGATCCTGAATCGTTCGACTTGAATCTGAAAAAAATAGATATCGCGTGAGGAAATATAATCGACACGCATAAAAATATAGATATAACTGTTAGGGAATTTCAAAAAGTATAAATACTGTTTCAATTTACACCAGTTACAGAATGGGTAATATATCCATCAATAGTGCAATACTTAACAAGATGCTGCGCAGCACGTTATTCGGTCTACTTTTCTCAAACGTGCTAATTGGGTCGTTAACAAGAGCGGATGTAAGTATCTATCATTTTGTATTACCTGGGATATAATATTTCCTGAGATTGACTTCCCTTTAACAGAGCCCATTAGTCATCAATGTGGAGAGTCTAGAAATTAAAAATAAACCAAACGATTATATGGGCGACTGGTCGGGTGTGATTCATAAGAATGATCCTGAGAATACAATTTCACTGAAGATGATTATCAAGTCCGCTGTACCAGACAATATGATGGTGAGTGCAGCGTGATACCAATACAAAATAGTGAAATATAATTACTTTCTCTTACATCTAGGTAAAATTGACAACAAACGTCGGCGGAACAGACTTGCCTGAAACCACTACTACTCTTTGTGGCTCAATGAGTGACAAAGTTATTGTAAATGGTGTTCTGGAAGCTGGTAAACCGGAGGATACCTTTCCTAAAGAGTGTCCGATCGAGGAAGTAAGTATAATTATAGAGGTTAAAGCGAAAAGCAAATATTAATTTATCTCTTAATTTCACCCAGGGGGAATTTGAAGTAACGGAGTACCATATCAAGAAAGACAATATACCGCCCACCTTGCCTGATGGGAAGCTAGTAGGATGTATTGAAATATATATGCCTGGAGAAGAACCAATAGTGAAGATTGATTTTCAAGGAGATATAAGTCACAAGATGCCAAGCATCGGATAAATTGCATAATTAATTAACGACGAGAGAAATGTAGTTGGGTTGTGACGACAATAACAGATTGAAGGGTCTTTTTTCTTATTGTTCAAAACGTAGAAGAGTCCTCTAAGAGTGGGGTTGATGCCGTGGGTCGAACATATGTTAATTAAACATACGTACGATATGTAATAGATATTATTTAGCAAACTGCTCAGGAAAACTCTCTAAAGATATTGTAGTTGACTCTGCACATTTTATTGCTTTTTATTTCGGCTTCTGTACTCCGAAACTTAATAATAAGGATGTATAATTATTTCGGGCATTCTTATTTGTTATTTCATTATGATTTAAATTTGTACGACATCTCTTCCTCTTCTTGTAATCCCTCGTAATGCTTGTTGATTTTTGTTATATTTATGGTAACGGTTACTGGCGAATTTCACCAACCATGCAACTTCCAAATACTTCTCTGAGACCTTGACTTTTCGATAATGTCAAATTGTAGGACAGAAGGAAATGGAGATACAGAAGTAAAACTGTTAGTTTACTGAAAACCTTGAGGACCTCACTTCTCCAGTTGGTGATTTTTTGCATTGTCTTGACATTGGTATTGTTAAATTTATTTGTTAGTTCTTCTGCGAATAAAAATTTTGCACTTTATAGTTATTAATAAACATTGAATCTAAATTGTGAATGACGTTCTTACTCGAGCGATAATAACACACATTTAAACTGGGCTCTGACGTATTGGGAGCTTTTGACTTTGATCTTTTATATATTCTTTTCTTTGCTAATCTCTCATTTTCCATATTAGTTATTACCGCGTTTGTCTGTTTAAATGAAACGTAAATGATTATTTGTGTATTTCAAATTTACTCGGATTACCACCTTCTTTGATTTTCCTTTTAGCCGTCTGCTCTCCTCTGGAATCAATTGCAATGTAATTCATATTGATCCAACAGAAGTGTACTGTTTCTTTTACCTTTTATTCGGTTCTGACGATCGAAAAAGCTTTTTCTGTTCGTAGCTTTTTGAGAAACAATTTTATCGCAGCACGTAGGATTTATGATAGACCGTTTCAGTATGACTGCTGTATATGGAATCTACAATACAACATGGTATAATCAACCAATAATTATAATTTGTATTATTCTCTGTATTCGCCGAATAAACTCACATCAGAATGATCTTGAACAGTACGTAAACGCGGCGAATGAATGGTTGCCGTATTCCTTTTAAGGGAAGGTGCGACTGTTTCCAAGTGCATGAACGGCGTGAATAAAAAAAAAAGTAGAACAAGTACTTATATGAATGACATTGAATAAAAGAGATTTGTGGACGGAATTAATCACCATGAGAACGTCGATAAAGGACGTGATTATTGGAATTTGCTAAAACTTTTTGGGCTTCATTATTGCACTTGTACTTTTGGTCCCGCTTGACATTCTGCTCAACGATGCGGTATCAAAATATAAGATAGATGAGAATTCTATGAGATTTGTAGGATAATTACGAATATAATACCTTCGACATAATTTTGGATTTATTATAATTATCCTCAGTAGTCTCAGTTTCCGGTACCTCCAGAATACCTTGCAATACTTTATGATCAAGCATTTCTTCTACACAAGTAATTGGTACGTTATTTCAAGGAATCGTAACGGCTTTCTTTTCCATAGAAACAAGATTTTCTTGAGCGTTTTTCACCATTGCCTTGGATATAACAAGAAAAACCAGACACTGTTAGCGATAAGAATAATACTCTAAACCGGCTTCATTCATTGAAATCTACTGTTAACCCTTATATTTTTACCTTTGGTTTCAGACGATTACCAATTGTCGTGTATAACGGAACTAATTAAAGACTGGTTTTCAGTTATATGATCTGGCTTCCCTCTCGAATGATCGAAGAACATTAATTTGCTTTGTGATCCTAATTAATTCTTTGCTATTAAAAATTTACCATATAGATTTATAAGGTTCAAGATTTCTAAGTCCAACATGCTCCCCGGCTGTTAATAGTATACATATGTTATTTCATATGTTCGATAGTTGCTTTTAAATGACATAAATATGTATGTAATTTGGTTATTTGCACTTATCAGCATCGTATGTAGTTCAGTTCTTTACAATTTCCGACAAACGCAATTTTGTACAGATGAATGAGTGTTGTATTACAGTTATGTGATTTAAATGATGGTTAAATGCATGTGACTGAACAGTGTTGAGCAGTAAAGACTGCTAATGTTCTTGCGCAAGAAAGTATAAGAAATTCAAGGATCAGGCTAGTCTTGGATATTAATTGCTTTTTATATTTTTTTAAATGACTATTTAATGACTGCTTGATGTGGATTGATATCGTGATAATACTACAAGGACGCGATAAAGCCTTAGTTGACAATATCTAGTTTGTGTTTCCTAACCTCCATAACTTGTATATTCGTAGAATTGACAGTTAGTAAACAATGGCTCATTCATACGATGGGTATTATAGTGAATATCACAAAACAGCGGATATACAGCAAAATCTTAAATATAAGAGGAAATATCAGAAGCTCAAAAGAATTGTAAAAAATACTGTGTTTGTAAGTGGTTTTACAGTGCTTGTTATCATTTTGTCAGGGCTGTGATAATTCACAAGGAACAATAATATATTTCATTATGCTGTTGTCTTAGGAAAATGCTGCATTGTGTGATCAAGTTGCACAGATGCAAAGGAATCTTGCCATAATGAAAGAAGAAAGGCTATTTCTTCTGCGAAAGCTATATCAACAACAAGGGGAAGTGGATACGGTAACACCAATCGGCAAGCCTCAAATAAATAATTCTAATTCACCATCGTTTAATACTGACAATACAACGCCTAAAAAGAGTGTTAAAAAAAAGAGCATAGTGGATTTATCTGGTAATCACTGAATGAATTATAAACAGAGCATGCATAGAATAAGTGCATTGGAAAAATTTACTATATATTCTTGTTTTCCAGAGGTGAAAAACAAGCCCAAGCGCTATTGTAAAGCAGCACGTAGAGTGGTACAATTGATACCATTAGATGTTCATGGGCGACCAATATTCCCTATTGCCTTGGGTGATCTTACAGTTTACTCTCTTGGTGAAGTAGTGTCCGATAGAATTGCCTATCATACAGAGGATCTTATTTTTCCTGTGGGTTATTGTAGTACCAGGATGTACGCAAGTTTGAGAAATGCACGAGCCAAAAGTCTTTATACATGTAAAATATTAGATGGAGGCCCAAGACCAAGGTATTTCTTTCATAGTTTTTTATCTCCCATCTTCCAAATTATATATAAAATATGTATGTAAATGAATGAAATCTACAAAATTATAGATTTGAAATAGTATCAGATAATGATCTTGATCAGCCATTAGTTGGCACAACTCCTGACGAGTGCCATTCTCGATTACTGGCAGCTATATCTCCCACACTGCGTTCGATTGCTCCAAAAGGAGCTGATTTCTTTGGGCTTTCTCATCCAACCATTCAAAATCTTATACAAAGTTCTCCTGGTACACGAAAACTAGCAGTATACAAACAACAACGTTTTGAGGTACATTTTAAAACCAATGAATCTCATTAATTTTCTTATATAAACCAAAATGTTTTATTTTACAAATCTTAATGTTGGTGTATTCGATACAGGTGAGCAAAAATCAAATTATGCCAGGCGATGTGAGCCCTGCAGGAGACGAGGAAACAGATCCAGGATTAGGTTTTGCTGCACTGCATAAAACATTCGCATTGCACGGCAATTATAAGATCAAAGAGGAACCATCGGACCATGATCTACTGACCCTCCAGGAACTGCTGGTGTGATGTTATCATGTACATATTGATTTTTCAAGTGTATAAAAGCGCGACTTTTGAAACTATTGATTACAAGTTAATACAAAGTAGCATACAAAAACATTTATTTTACAATGAAATTGTATGTACAATTAGCCGACTGCAATTATATTATTATAAATAATAGTTATCACAAATTGATACAAATGAAATTGCTATGCGTCTTTTACATTTCTATACCTATTTTCCTTAAAACGAGCGTACTACAAGGCGCACAGGTTTGCCTGCAATTCCAGAGCACGGATTGCTATATTAATTATATGCGTATATATATAATAAAGCCTTGCGTGTCGAACAATCTTAATAAACTGATAATCTAAAATATTCTTGTGGGCACACGTTATTTACGCTTAATCTTTAATGTCAGGCGAGTATATTATAAATCATGAAGTACGTGTCCTGTCACGTACCAAACTTTAATCATTTTCCATGTTTCTAGCACTTTAGTAGCTATTTTGGGAAATGAAGGAGCTCAGAATTGCAACATTCCCAATACTCATAAAGAATTAAGGAAACTTTGTAATTCTAACACATTACATTAGCGTTAGATGTATGATCAGTTAAATGTAATAGTGCAAATGCTATCTACACTATTTGTACTGCCATTCCCGGGAAAAACAAAACTTAGCATAATTTTCTATTTTCACTTTCCTCTGTATGCTATATCACGTTATCGCTAATTATCTCTATTGTATATTTTCGTATGCCTAAGACTAATGAAGACATGGTTTCTCATATAGCGACCAAATTATATTTTGTCTATGCATTTGCACAATGTGCAAGACTTGCTGCATTCAATTACATTTGAGAAATCAACCATAAGCGGTATGAATTTTTATATTCAGTACATTATACAAAGATAGAAATCATCATAGCTTCAATCGTGGTTTCAGGCAACGAGTTTACAAAACGTTTACAAAACTGAAGTATACGTCAGTAAGGCAAATAAGGGAAATTCGACGCGATACGTTAAAATCTTAAAATCGTAGAGCAATAAAGAATAACTATTTTCAGTTATGCTATTAATAGATCATAGCACCTCTTACACATTAGAAAAAAAGTCGGATATACATTTTTTGTCATGAGGAATATATATATAAATATATATTTTTTATGAACTTACGGATAAATAGATTTTTCATGTTGGCTCGTTTACTTTGGAAATTCTCGCATTTTCAACTGTCACCGTCTATTAGCGGGGCCAATGGTTTTGTTGAAAAGTGTATTCGCAATAGCGATAACTGGAGAAAATAGTTTTAGTGGACAATCACTGTAAGAAAAAGATAATACTTAAGGTTCTGGCTGAAGATAATTTATGGAGATATGATAAAGTTTATGTATCAGAATTGTTAAGTAACTCTCATATCGTAATTAGGTGATTACAAACTTTAAGTAGCTATAGTAGTACTATGGCAATTGAAATAAAAAGCATATGAATATAGCGGAACACATACCACACCCCAGTTACAGGTTCAGCTTCATTCCCACTTATAATAAACAGTGGGAAAAGAATAGAGAATACACAGCCACTGAAAGTAAAAATTTATATACATATACAACATATTGTTTAGTAATCAATTTT
The DNA here is from genome assembly GCA_031762395.1 of Calameuta pygmaea. Lineage (NCBI taxonomy): Eukaryota > Metazoa > Arthropoda > Insecta > Hymenoptera > Cephidae > Calameuta > Calameuta pygmaea. Next base: position 436,302 of record JASANN010000193.1, on the reverse strand, counting down.
ATTCTAAACTCTTTAATTGTACCTTATAACATATGAATTAGGCAACTGCGTGAGCACAGCTAAGGGCATACCGAACCCAACAAAATATGGCCAATTGGCTTCAATAAAAGTCAGTCGTCTATGAAGCTCCCAGCCCATATTGAACCACTTATATTCAAAGGCATAGAGGGCATACAAAAGGCACATATGGACAAGAGCCAAAAGATCCCCAATAGGAGGTAATGGCACTTTAGACACTAGCATCCCTTGGCCAAGAAACAGAGCTTGAACCAGCACGCTGAAAAGTGTGTCTGCTACCAGTTTACTCACACTCGAAAGGAGAAGAGGTCTTCCTTGTCTATATCTGTATGCACTATCTGCTATGTCCTATATCGATTAGAAAATTTACATTAACTGTAAAAAAATATATATATTAGAATGTCACAGGACCATACCTGAAACCATAAGCTGTTGACTATTCTGCTAAGTAAAAACAAGGGTAAAACCCATACTGTCCCAAATGTAAGAGATAAGAATGGTTTTGTCCAAGCCCAGACTGTTGTACTCATACCTGATGAGTGACCAAACACAATGCTCAATAAATATTTTAGAAAAGGAAGCAGTCCACATTCAAAGATGAGGATGCTAGCCCAAAATACACCACCATTCAATGCGCAACATTGTATCGTTCTCTTTAGAACCTTCGATTCTCTGTAATTAATAGATGTCAACATGTTGCCAGTTTGCAATTAATTGCTACTACTAATAATAATGATACCGTTGTTCTTTTGGCCGTTTTCCTGAAGAGCGAGCCCCATCATCTCGTCTATGAGAATCCAGTCTGGATGGTGAGTTCTGAAATGTTTTCTCGTTGATCTGCTTATCCATATAGAAAAGAACCACAGCACCCTTTAGACTGTCCATAAATCCGCGGCACATAGCACGCAATATTCCCTAAAAATGAAATGTTAATTTTATCTGAGTTCCATCTCTAGGAATAATTCCATTGATCTATCGAAGTATAAATAAAACAAACAAAGCAATTAAATGTCAAAACTCTAACATGAAACATAACGAAAGGGAGAGCTTTATTCATATTCTAAAGAAAATAATTATATACATAAACAAATTATTATCATAGAATATAATAGTTTTATGTGATGTCATTCGTAGACTAACCATTATCTTCAACAGCGGTTATTAATCATAGACAAGGTTATGTCCAGAATTTAAACAAATAGTTGGTATGTATTAAGGAGAATTTAAACTCACCGTAATGTTGTCCATATTTTTAATGCTATATTAACATACTTATATCAACGCACATCCCATATATTTTCTTCACCCTGACAATGGAGACATTTACAACTCGTTTCGTGGGTTCAAAGTACGAACACTACGAATCATCTGACGCTTCAGCTATTCAGCAAAGACGCTCAAACGCATAAGAGAAAAATAATCAGAATTTCACATAAACGATTTATCACCTAAAAACGTAGAAATTCCCGGGAACACTGTCTATTTTCAAGGACCCACGTCTGATCCCCGATATCTTATTCCTTTTCAATATAAGTTGTAGTAGAGAGCACGTTATCTATTATTTTGTAATTTCGTAACTGTAGTTGATGCCAAATCTTGCGACAGAGATACATAGCTCCTTATAACCCAAGAAAGCTTGACGATACAACAGGTCCTACGTATTTTGCTATGCAAATCATTTTCAAGATTAGAACAACGTTGATATTAACTGCTGTCCAAAATGAAATTTCGCAATCAAAAATTCAACCTCTCGACTTTATAGGGCTAAGATTTCATACGAAAGCCTCTGGTTTTTCTTTCAATAAATAATGAATTATTATTATTGCGCAGCATTCTTCATATTTACTTGATTTCCAAAAATAAATTTTAATGAGTCTCAAATATTCACAAAATTTCCTACAAATACAACGGACGAATTAGTATTGTCCGTGTGCATATACGACAATATGCTTATACCCTACCTGATACGTGATATGTGATAATATAGTGGACACGTATTATACACTATTGTGTTGTACAAAATACTGTGCTTTTAACAATAATATTCTAAATAATAGTATATAATCGTAAGAATAATCTCTGAAAAATACTAATGATTAATCGTTATTCAGAGTTGTATTCGCATAGCGACTGAACAAAAGGGTATCCAGCGGAATCCAGGGTCATGAGTATGTGTATCTTTCTTTTACTCACGTAAGTGCTCGTATCTCCGTCTCTCTCTTGCACGCGCGGTATCAGATCAATTCAAGAATCTCCAAAATGGCCACTGGAAAGTTTCTCTCACATTATACATATGTACATTGTCCCTTATTAATAAATTATATTTAATTAAGTCTCTCCTTAATTAAACTTCGTTCGAATAGCCGTGTTTAATTTGTAACAGTTAATTGTAAATAATAATAAATATCTGTCACTTATCGACATGGGTGATTAAATTATCGATTGTGATTCTCGAAATATCTCGAAGTTCGAGCAAGGAATGTCGATATTCCCTAATGACAACTTCGCACATTGCACATGGCCTGTCATGGCGAGGGTGCTTGACAGAAGTGTAGGTCTATGATATACTGATTTCACAACGCGCAAAGTAAACAAATACAGAGTCAGTAGTATCGCTGTCACGGAAACGTGGTAATCATTCGATTTTACGTAGTGCGAAAGAGCCTAGGAGTTACTTTTCGAGAACGTGTAGGCAAATGCGCCATGAAGCGTTATACTTTTATAAGTTTGGCGAGTTTGGACGTGGCGCGGGTGTGACAGTTTATCGTGAGTGCATCCAAAAATTACGTACCGCGATGCGCTAAAGTGCTTTCGTTACCTTGAAAGATGTTCTGAAAAATGGTGCCTTTCACGATGCACCGATATACATAACAGTGATCGAGGTTCATATTCGCTTAGGAATCTAGTACGTTTCGCGTGCAACATTAAAATTTGCTATCCCTTTGACGTTTAATTTTCTTCCTAAATATTGAGTATTTATCATACGTGATTTATTAACTCTGTTGTGGATATGATATATCAGTTCTGTATTATGATATACGGCTGTTTGGAGCTCAGTGCTTTCTATGGATTTCTTAGAAGCAGAATACTTTGCTCTTGCTAGTTCTGGAAACTTTTGAATATCAATATTTTCTTCAACGGAAAGTGTATGGATTGGAAACACGTGCAACGTACACGGACAGATATGTCGCCAGGTCCTGTAACTCATGGTGCTACGACAAGGATAGCAGGAGATATATATCATGATATGACTGGCCAAATAAATCCAATTGGTTGTATACCACCACCATCGTATCATAATATTAATCTTCCACTTGGCCATCCATCCGTATTGGCCACTGATCGTGGAGCACCACCATCGTATGAAGAAGCCATAGATCCAAATGGTATGAGAAATTTTTTGTAATACTGAAGATTAAAAGGAAGATTGTATATTGGAATATCGTTACAGCTCCACCGCCATCTTATGACTCTCTATTTGGTCGAATGAGAGAAGCGCATAAAGCATCCAAAGGTGTATTTAATTTCTTAAAGAATATCATCGTCCTCTTGTTAGGGACAAGTGAGTGTTCAATAAATATATAGAAATAATACTATTCACCTAGTCAGACGTTAATTAAAATTCCATTAATATTTTTAGTCGGTTGCAGTATCATTCTTGGAGTTTCTATAGTACTTCCAATATCTATGATGATCATTGGAGGACTCTACTTATACGATTGTCCTCAGGGCGAATATATTCCTGTCTACCTTCTAGTAGGTGGTGGATTCAGTGTGCTGAAACAATTACTTCATCTCTCAGCCAGGGTACGTCAGCGTCAAGAAGAAAGGGATGAAGAAAGAATAAGACAGTCACCAACACAAACTCTCATTAATTGTTTTATGCTCGGCTGGTTTATTATTGGTAAGTTAATGAGCTATGTGAATTTAACGTTGATTGTTAGTTAGCTAGCACAACCAATATAAGGACACGTTTTTTTAATCTCGTCAGGGTCCATGTGGGTCTACAAGGAGTACCAACCAAACTATGACCCAAGTCAGGGCAAGTATTGCAACAAGACATTGTATTTGTTCGCCTTTTGGTTAATAACTTCGGTATACATTTTACTTGGAGTAGTGACTGCGGCACTGTGCATTATTTCTGTGGCTAGTATCGCATTTCAAAGACCACCGCCTGATTTAATGTGAGGCATTCCTGGTCAATGCACGCGCCAGAATGAACTGCGCCCAATCGTACAAGTGCTGTCGGTGCGAGAAGAACCACACCTGTGTGGAACGATATAGTAAATGAATCATAAGTGCTGCGAATGAGAAAAGAAGAAATAATACGCTATATTCCGTGATAGGTTGTGACAAAAATCGTCCATCACACATCGTCCGTACGCATTCGCATCCACCTATATGCTACTACTATTGTAAGGATACTCAAAAAATAACAAATATATACTCGAATTATGAATCTCGAGTTCAAACTACGGACCATGTCTGGTGACAAACACCGAAAGGCAATGGCTATTCAAGCCACAAATAAGAAGTGAAGATAAATATGTAATTGGATTTGCTTGAATTCCATTTCTCGTGTTCAGGGTTGGTAAAATCAGGCTTCTTTCTTTATAAAACCTGAATATTATGTTTGACTATTTTCAGAATGACACAAACAATCGTGAAATAACTGGATAACACATATTTTACTTTACTATATATTTGAAATCAGATAAACCGGTTTTTATAACGCAGTTGAGGCCAAACCTCAATAAATTCTTTTAATAATTTGTATATATTATTCGTAAGTACAATCGTAAGTACAAAATAAGAATTCCTTTTTCTACTCTTTACAACGTCTCTGAGCATATCTGGTTTTCGATCGTATTTATAAGTGATCGGCACTCGTTAAGAAGTATCGGGAATCATGAGTCATAGGTAAGCGATACTGGTCGTATAAAACCAAAATAAATAGATAAAAGATATCCTTTCGTATCTCTAAACTTCATAATTAACAAAAGGTATATAATTATATATATATATATATACACACATACAGCGTTTCTATCATTTATTATGCTGGCACAATTATCTTCAGCTAGCACAATAGGCTTTGCGTAAGGTTATCCTAAATTCGTATTTTGCCAACTCTGATCATGCTCGTGATGATAGTTTTCAATAGCCATAGGCTGAGAGCGATGCTCGTATTCGAAGGAGGCTGTGGATATATTTCGCATCGCGTGCGAAGGTTGTACTATTGTGCCAAGAGAGGTTTCGTGCAAAGAGAGAAAGGACATAGCTACCAGAGAAGCATAAAAAAATAGATGAATGAAGATTTAAAAAGAAATCCCCCATGAGAAGAAAGAAGATAAAAAAAAAGCATATTTTGCTATTGCAAAATTCGTAACACGCCGATACAATAAATAAACCATGGACATGCACGTATGTCAGAGAACCATAAACGCCATTGACATGCAGGTATGCATGACTGGAAAAAGAGAAGTATGGACTGGCTGTTTATGAACGGCATTGAGACTTTTATGTTTTTGACTCACCTAAAGTAAGCTACTTATGTGCGTGCGTGTTTTGATAGTGATGAGGAAGGAAGCGTGTGTGCGTTATGTAGTGAAAGAGAAAAAGAAAAAAAAAATATCACGGCGTCGTGACAAGCTTCTTAATCATTTCTCTATGCATGAACGTTGCGAGACATAACTATTGTGCGTAATTGATAACGCGCCGTGCTCCGTGTGCGTTAACATTTCTCTATTTAATATACAGGTATGAGTGAGCACGTATTGGATGCGAGGGAGTAACGAGTGCGAGAGTCCGTGAAAGAATGTTCTGTCATGCAATTTCCCAATAGGTATGGCTGCCTTGATCGAATCTGATTGATGACGATCGTGTAAAATTTCAGGCTTTACGTAAGAGCAAAAGATAATAGTATTAATTTAAATGCGTTAAATGTAAATAATAATACGAGGCAGCAATGCTTGTGTCCAACATTGTAGACGAGTGCTCGCGTCAGTCTAAGTATTGCAGATGATTGAAAAAACAAATCGAGTGTCGAGAAATTTTCAAGAACGCCAAAGTTTCCCTTTTTGTACGCGTCTATTTTGCAAATTGACGAATTAACGGCGCATGTAATAATTCACGTGTATTTGATTCGATGTGTGAATGCAAGAATGGTAATAGCAGCTTTCGATATACACAAGTATGACACGGGCGAGGAATATTTACTTCTAAAAATTGCAAATATTCGACACTTAAATGGAGGAAGAGTATACGTATATCAAGTAAATTGATTTATAATGGCAGCTTTTAAATGCATGGATTACTTATCTAAGTACAATATTTATTGTTGCAATTGTGAGGATCTGTAATAATGACAAATATATAGTCTGATAAGGCTGCAGATGCCATCTACAAGAGAATCTCAAAAGATGACTTCGAACCTGAAAGAAACGTTCACCCGGATACAATTTTTGCTCTTCTAACAAGTCAAGAAAACCAAATGATTTACGTAAGCGTAACAAGGAATTGGCGGATAATAATTAAGTGGAACATTGAACGTCAAAGAGAAATTGCTTAGGAAGGTAAAAGGATCGTTTGTTTGTATACAGCATTTAAATTTAACACTACGTATACATTGATGATATTATTACAATGTAATCGCGTGAAAGAAAGAATCGAAGTATATGTTTAAAAGATTATCTACGAGACGTGCAGCGTGAAAACATGTACGTATCTGTTATTATAATTTCTTAAATAAATGGCTTAAAGGCTCACATTCTATTTCGATTAGTATTTCTCTACCTGCTATTATAAAATAAAACTGTCACAACTGTTGGTATAAATGAAATGGACATTCTTTATGCTGTTATTCAAATTTGACTCTAAGAGACGATTACACTACTTATATAGGACGTGGAGTTTTATCCTCTTCGTCGTCTTCCTGATACTCGTATTCACCACTGTACTCGTATTCTGAACATTGCAAATATTCAAGCTTTTCTAGATCCTCCTGCACAGTATCGAAGTCATCGTTGCACTTGTCCGGAATTGAATCAATGGATGCCTGAATTATTAAATATTCATTAATCTTTTCATATAACAGTGTTAATAACACGCATACCTCTTCTTGGAGCGGAACTGGTTCCGGTGGCAATAAATCAGGATTGTATCGAGTTACGTGACGTACTCGCCAAAGAGACAGGATACCCTTTTTCAAAGGCAGCGGAGACTCGAAATTATTTTGTATCTTTTCTGCTTCATTTATATCCTCTTTAATATTCATATCCTCGGCATCCTTGGGCGTCCTCTAATCAATTAAATAGCGTTGTTTATTAAATCTTAATTAAAGGACAATTCTTGAATTACGCACATTGAATTCATTAATTTCTTGATTTTCTACTTTATCGTATTCAGGATCACGAATATGAATATAATGCCCGTGCAGCATGCAGTCGTTCTCAAAGGTAAAGCATCCACGTCCGTAAGGCTGTCGTCATTTCCGGATTAAATTAGCACGTAAAAGACATTAATTAATAATCATAATTAGCTGAAGTTATATGAGGCAACTGTACATGCTACCAGCTGTCACCACTTGTCAACGTTACTTAGTGTAAGAGATACAAAAATAGACAGCATTGATAGCCAAATGAATAATTGGTACCAAATTAAGCTGCCAAAATCCATGATAACGATGACGTGGATAAACAAGCTGGCCAAAACCTTGCATACGGTCCTTGATCCAGGTACCCATGAACTTGGTACCTGTTGATGCATAGAAGTAGGTACCTAGTCCATGTCGCAGATTCTTTTTCCAAGATCCTTCATACAGATCTTGATTAGAATAGTAATATGATCCAAATCCATACTTGGCATCCCTTCTCCATTCTCCTAAAAGATTTTTCTAAAACTAGACACAATATTTTTTAAGCTCTTAAGAATGTACCTTCGTAGCGAGTTCCATCCGGATACCAAAAGGTACCTTGACCATGTTTAACATTTAATCTCCATTCACCATCGTATCGCGCACCATTTCTAAACACGTAGAGTCCTTTTCCATGCCGAAGACCTTTACAATAGTTTCCTATGTAAAAATCACCATTCGGTAATGCAGCTTTTCCCTGGCCATGTCTTTCACCTTGTTCATTACGTTCACCTTCGTACTCCTAATTAGAGGTTGTTTTCTAATATGCATTTGGATCTAATAGTAACTAGTTGAGTTTTTTCACTACAGATACACATAATGATCATTTAGCAAATGTCAAATGACTTAAATTTATGAACGATTGAGAAAAATTCATGGGATATTTGGATCTTTGAATAAATAAATGCTTACCCCAAGAGGATTACCCTTATCTTCACCATCCTCACCGGGATCACCAATCATTACAGTATTGTATGTTGTAGAAATTTTTTAATATTCAATAACTGGTGTTTGTTCGTTTTTTTCTGTCTAATAAGGAACAAAAGTCGATCATGCAATTTCATATCATGGCGTTCTTGATTCACTTTTTCTTTTCAGCATATGAACTTATGCCCTATGATATGGATATCTTGTATCAGCGGAATTTTTCGATAGAAAGATTATAATATAAATAGATACGATATATATTTTATCGCGGTATTTTATCCATTCTCATCCTGACAATTGACTCGCCTATATCCAGTAGTTGAAGGTATATGCTCATCCTGAAGAATTCAATATTAGTGAGAAAAAAGAAGTATCAAGACCGTTATAAAAGTATTAATGCTTCCTTTATTCGCACGTGCAGCAGACGTGAAAAGAATCGAATTTCAAACTACAAATCTTTCTCAGAATTTGCTATTTTACAGAATAGATGTGATATGAGATAAATAAATGGAGAAACAGTTTTCATCTATCATATAGCACGTTATTAGATTTAAAGAGGTAAATGAAGAGAGAAATAAGAAATTTGAGAAAAAATACAATTAACAGGTATAACACAGGTACCACTTTATTTTTGTAGCATCGCATCACATGATGCTTCACCTTTATAAGTTTTTGTTTGTAGTGCTTTGATGCAAGATCGATCATTCATCTCCATATTTATCTCCTGCAGCATCCTAGAGGTCCTTAGATTAAATTCACAAGATCCTTGCGATATCCTCCAGTAATCTCATCCCACGGATCTTTGTCCTGCTCTTCATTTTATTAAGAAAACTCAAAGACATGTTTCTCGAGAATTTGAGGATCCAGATAAATTTACAGCGGACATCACATTCGATGCCTAATATTTCATACAGTCAGCTCTATGTCCTAAGGATATATAAATAACGATTGAGGAGTTAAAAAATTCCTAAGATAATTCACGCCGACATAACTAAGCATTCTGAGGCATACAGAATTCTTCAAAATTTTCACATTATAATCCAAAACTATCGATCTACACCTTTATCAAATTCTTCTTCTAGTTTCATCCTGATCCGTTAATCGATGGAGCATATTCCAGATGTTAAAATGTATCCATAGGGAATCTCTTTGTATTTTTACTAATTTCATCGTCCTGTCAGAAGTCCAATCAATGCCTGCTTCTCCTTTTCCTTCTTACGTACGGTTTCCAAGTTCCTTTGTTTCCATGAGCTCTTGCGCAATTTTATGGGTCGCGACCCTACGTACCTTCCTGCAACACAATGAAAAAAAAAAATGGGTCATGAATCATAGGAACGAAAAATTTGTCGAATTTATATAAAATACATAATGTTAATCCTGTAAGAAGGAGCACGACAAAGAGTGAAAGAAGTGGAGTTACTAATTTGTTTACGTCAGTTACTTCCCCGGGCAACAGGTGATCTTATTCCGTAGACTTCTCACGATGGCATAGCACGCAGCATACAGACCCCTTATTCACTTGAGCCTTTCGATTTTTAAAAAACTTTTAATTAAACAGAAACGCAGGAGTCATGAAATCCTGAATTTCATGTTGGTTCATTTACATCCAAGTAAATCATTCCTTTAGCGTGTCATTGTTCGTACGAATCTCTTTAACGAGAAATACTTTCGGTATACTTTCTCACTGAAGCCCTATATTTTTTTCTTAATATTGCAACGATATTTCATAGAAGTTCAAAGTTAATTCCAGACGCTTTTTCATTTCGCGCTGAGGTGAAGCACCGAAGAGTAATATCTGAATAAATTGCGAAAACTAAAAGAATGTACCTTTTTTCTTCCCTTCTTGTAATAATATTCCTTCATACTCGAAATTTATTATTTAATTACCACAGTACTCGAGCATAAAGTCGGCTTTGATATGATTTTCAACTGATAATGAACCTGATATTTTTTTTAATGGCATTTAATAAATGGCGTTAATCCGTAGAAAGTAATCTTATTCTAGATGCTTTAATAAATAAATTTAGGTTAACACAGTAACGCGAGTCGACAGGGTCATGGATCAGCCGTGTAATTTTGATCAGAGCTACGCAAGGTTACACCAAGAGACAGTTGTAAATCGCTTTTTGACTCTGGTACCTCAAACACTGCTCATATATCCGTTCAATAGTTCATCATTTCCGTGACCCAGTCGCGCTTTTGACTTATCAGTCAGCCAATCAAAGAGACTAAAACATAGTGAGTGTCACTTCGTCGTGTGATACTTTACGCAAGAAGGATATCACATATAATTAAGCCACTGTCGTCTTCCTGAAAATTGAATGAAGTTTGACGAAAATTAATCTTAAGGATCTCTGTGACGAGCTGAACGTACAATAGATGGGAAATCCAATAACGATAGGTACACTGGTGTATGGATACAAAAGCATGTTTTCGTCTGCACTTGACAAACACGCTAACTATTTTTGGATGCAGAGAGAAGGAAATGAAACTTAAGAATTCAAATAATAGCTGAAAATTCATTAACCAAATAAGATTGACTTCCGCGCGTTTCCTCCTGCAACACGTGAGAACTACTTATTGCGTCTGTCTAATCTGTCTCTAGCTTTGCTGTACTTACGTTTTGGCTTTCCTTTGATAAAAACGTTCACGATTACGGATCAGATTGAAATAGAATGAGTAACCGAAGAAATTAGTATGCTATGGATACAACTAAAAAATATTAACGATTTATGAAACCAAATATGAAATTGGGTTCAGCTATTGAAGGCTTCCGCCTACTAGGACAAAGAGCAATGTGGCTTTTGAAAATGTGTGCCGCAATTCATTTTTAATCCGCAGGCAGTATCTTCGGAGCATTACGAGGGTATTAATCTATCAAGTATCAAGAACTATTTGGTATTTCATCCCGACGCCCACGGGGATGTTTCTGCAGTATGCACGTTTGATTCACGTGGCGGAAAAAGTTGAGGATTGGTTCTTTATATCCGAAAATCCGATTGGCCTGTTTCCGAAGGGTGGGGTCTTACGGATCGGGTAGGGGTTGTTGAATGAGTACCGAGACGCCCGTCGACGCGACGCATTCCGTCGTAGTCACCCTGACGATCAACGAAACGAACACCGAGAACCGTGGGACTTCCTCTTCTACGGGGAAAACCAGTCATCCTCTTCAATAACGTCATTTTTCTCACTCAAGGATAATAATTTTTTATTCATTTCTTCTTTTCGCTGCTACCCCTTTTCTGCCCTCGTCCTCTGATAAATCCTGTGCAACCACGAAGAAGGAGGATCCATCCCCTAACTTCAAAACAATCACGGGAGCGCCAAATCACTGGGGATAAAGAGAAGTGAACAGAGACAAAAAATTAAAAGAAATAAATCACCGATCATCAATTCATACTTGGATAATCTGCAGCAGGTAAGTGCAGCAGTCTGTTTTTTTTTATGTGCGCGCTGCTTTTTTCCAAATCGGATTGTCTACCAGGGGGTAGAAACCCCAAAATGAATATCATGAGTGTGCAGAAAGATGAAGAAAGCAAAAAAAATTTGAACACTTTCGAATCACTGCTCCTCATGTCCATTGCTAATAGATTTGAAATCATCTGTCAAACGTACAGTGCAACCCTTGGGGTGGTAGGCAGCAGCTCTTGTTGATAACAGCCAGAAGAAAATAAAATAATTTGTTAGCTCGATTAGCTAGATTAACTTTTGATAATACATTCGAGCTAATAATTTCAAAATCATTGATACGCCCTTCCGGTACCTTGACTTCCGTCTACCTGTTGCTTATGAGCATACACAAGTATGTCTACCAGTCGCACAAGCAGTGAACTAAAAACATCAATTCAGTGAAACTTTTAATGAACTCTGGCCCTTGATTTGTAGAATTTTCAAACTCAGAGCAAAGTTCAAATGTGTCACGCGCAGTATAGACATTTTACAAACGAGATTTATGCATGGACGGAAAATTAATATTTTTTTATCTAAGCTATCGTGAGACATTGAAACAATTATTTGATTTATGCGAACTGGGCGAGAGGGAGAGAGATAGAGAATTATAAAGTTAGAGAATGGGTGAGATACGATGAGCGCAGAGAACACAAGGGACGGTGTTGTAATGAAAAACAACTGTTTTAATTTTGTATGACCTATTAAATCTCACGTCAGCTCACCATCAGACTCTCGATTGACGTCCATGCAATTATCTGAGAGCTTTATCGATATTCCGTTAATTCAAAGCAATTCTCGAATGAGGGGACCAGCAGTGTGAGGGGCACCATTCACCATGATTTTTAGACTATTTGTCGTGAATCTTTGGATTTTATATACTACATATGTATTCAACGTATTGCGTAGAAACGATTGATCCTCGAACAGAGGCAGGATAGACCAATGAATTGGAAAGTACTAAAAATAAAAATATACATAAAATCCCATACAAACAGAATAATATAACAGCGTCTTTTGAGAACAATAAATTCACTGAACGTAAAAAAAAAAATTGAAAACTTTGCAAGCCTCTCTTTCATTCTTACATATGGCCCCTTACATGTTTTTTTACACGATGACAATAACCACCTTCATACGGATTCTTGTGATTCCGTTCAAATGTTTTAGCTATATATATAATGCTCTTGAACAGAAATAAATATCGGTGGTAAAATTCAATAATGTTTTCCTTATGCTTGCTGATGGGCGTTGTCGCTCTTCTATGCAAGCAAAAGATACATTGTTTCGTAACGCATAGAGTGATACATTTTAATAAGACACATTGCGCATTCTCCCTGCAAAAGTAGATGGTTACCGAAATGGACTTGTTGCTGCTCCTTCAAATGCATCGTAGAGATAACGTACTCCAGGTGCACTTGAATTTCCACAGCCATGGGAATACCACTGATAAGGCATCTCTGCTTAATTGAACCTGGCTCTGATTAGACTCTGTAACGTGACAAGTTCTATGATAATTCAAAGATCACAGGATTCAAGAAGAATTTCATTAGTCCCAGAAATGTTTGGTTTTCACAATCAGCTGAGCCACCAACAGCTTCTTAAGTTTTAATTGAAAGTTTGGAATGTTTGTTCCATTGAAGAACAAGGGATGGGTGGTTATGCCACTTCAATTGTACGTTAAGGATCATTCACAACGGGTTTCCCATCGATAGACTTCTAGTTCTCCATAACAAGTTTCAGTATTGTCTGGTACGCTTGGATCGAAATGCCATGACTTTCCTAAAGATTGGCATTCTGCATGTTTACCAAAGAAATACGAGAGGAGCATAATAGTCGAAATTTTTTAAGAGTTCAGCGTTCAAATGAGCTGATTCCCACTCTACCAGATATAGGGACGTGTGCTGGACACGAGTCTTTATTCGTGGCAACGTACGCAGGCAGAAACGTAAGAACGTCGGCACGCAGGCACGCACGAATTATCAGTTTTTCTACGGTGGTGTCTCTCTCCTCTTCGCCTCAGACGTCCCGATTACAAGCACGTAGCAGTTCTAAATATATCAGGAATGTTATACAAATAGACTCACGCATTGCAGAAATTCACTGAAACGTAAACAGCATGCCCTCTTACCTATAAATCAGCGTTGAATGATTTAAAAGCGTTAACGAATTGTCAAGTGGTCATCCCTCCTAGTGTGCTCAAATATGACCATTACGTATGCCACCACCACCCACAGCCATTTTATATGTTCAGTAGCCACATGTGCATATCCCACACTCGACGGCGACTTTACATATGTATACGTATACATATTAGCTGGTGACATCTATGTGGATACGAGTGGAAAATCACAAATAAACCATTTTTCTGGTATAGAAATGTACCATGAATGACGAATGGAGGCTTCAACGGAGACGGCGTGAAATATTAATTAAGATTACCCTCGCAACAGTAAAGTAGTGTTAATTAATCCAGAAAATTTGGTTGTTCTCGTACAGAACAAATATCCGAGTAGTTAATTAATATTGTAAGGGAAACATAAACAAGAAGCTGTAAGGACCAGTATGGAGAATTTGTTTTTCCAAGTATGCTGTTATATGCGATTGTGCGTTGACCCGTTTATGCTAATATCGCCTAAAACCACATAATTATGTTTCACCATGTTGTATTACTATACTTATGTATTTACAGTATACATTTGGCTGGAAGGACGCCGAAAGTATTGAAGGTATACTTGAATTTCCAAAGAACAAGGAAGTGAAGCGAATACTGCAGAGGAAGACATAATAATGACATGGACAGCAAGCTGCTCATTGCGGATGACCAGGACAACGAGTTCGACGACATCCAGACTGGCCATGACTTTAGTCCTGATCGTAGGGTTGAATGCAATGTCGGTGCTACCAAGTCAAGCAGCGTCTACTTTGAACCGTAAATTAACTTGGGAGAAAAATGATCTTTCTGACCCTCTATCTTCATCGACTTGGAAAGCACGCTACTGGGAATGGCTTGTATCATTGGCCAAAGACTGCGACAAGGAGTACGTACAGCACCCTAACGAAGATTCAAAAGATTATAATTATTAGAATTGTCTGAACAAGAGTACCGTTATAGACACGAAGTCTGCTTTTACCCATTCCTAAAGGATCCATCATGTTAAAGAGCCCGTCTCTGTATACTCAATCCATCAATCAGTATGCCACCCTTCTGCTTGTCCAAATAGCACTGTCTGGCACCGTGTCTCACAGACTAGTATCGTCGTCTTGAATTTCCTTAAGTCTTATTAACCTGTTTTTTCTTATCCTTTCAGAATGCAGATAGATGAGAAATTGGATTCTAAGATAGATCCATGGAGAGAAGGCAGTAGAAGCTTTGATGTCGAATTAAAATCAACTTCCCCATCTGTCAGACAAGTTGCCAGTAGGCTCTCCAAGAAGGATGTATTCGTATCACGTGGCTGGGGTGCTGGTGGTATGCCATTCTCTGTACTTTATATGAGTCCTCATAATACACGGAATAATGGACCAAGTAGTGGCGTACCAGGTAAATAATGCAAAAGATTTTTTTTACGATCAGAATTGTTGAGAACGAGGATGTTGAGAAACGAGGTGCTCTTTTTAGGAAGTGGTTTAGTGGAGCCTGCACGAGCTCTTCCTTTGGAACATTCCCTGACACCGGCAACGGTATCCAGGCATCCACCGAATTATCGGCTGGCGCCTAGAAATGGAGCTTCCGGGCAACCAAGACGGCAATATTCAATAATACCTCAACTCTTTGTATCCTATGGTTGGGGACCGCTTGGGAGATAGATATGTTATTCAGCTAGTACATATATACTTATATGCTTGCTTGCCACCTATATGCCTCATTGTATTTGAAATTTTATTGCGGTTGTCATTATCGGGGCACTTACTAGTCAAGGATATTGTTTAAATTGGAAGAAGATTCTAGATCCTATTACTGTGTACAAATATCAAACGGTATTTTTCATCAATAAGAGGCAACCTTAGAGATTCTCAATAGAAAAATTCGGAATGGATCGTTTACGAGAGCCATTTTGCTGTACGTCTAATTATTATCGCTTGGCTACTTTAGAGTCATTATAAACGATGCAATATATCTTTATTTTTCAGAAGATACTGCATTCACCATATAAACATTCACAATAGGTGTACGCTTAGTAAACGGAATAATATTTGCCAAAGGCGATTTAGCCAGGATGCTTTCCATGGAATAGAGATTGATTAATTTCTTAGTCTCAATCCCTAATAGCCTAATTCTAATATTGAAACGCGAATGTTTCATAAATAGTATTATAAAGAATATACAATGGGGCTTACCATTCATCTCCTTCATAGCTTTAATGAAGTCCTGTGGATCCTTGAAAGAGACAAATCCAAAACCCTTGGTTTTATTAGTTCGCTTGTCCCTGACGACTTTTGCTCTTTGAAAGCTGGGATATTTGCCAAAGACCCTTACTAGCATTTCATCGGTGACGTCGTTACCCAAATCGCCGCAAAATATCCTAAAGTCGTCTGTGAATTGTATGAAATAAAGAAAAAATTAAATATTAGAATAGTAATGCATTACAAATATTTTTCAACAAAAAATACATACCGTCATCCCATTCAAGTAGAGATGGGTCTTCCCAAGTTTGTCCACCAGCCATTCGAATGATCTTCTTGTTTTTCTTTCCTTTTCCTTTTGGATGGCTTTCCTCAGCACTAGCATTAGCCATGATGGAACTAGCTTTACCTTGGCTGATTGCTAATTCGGCAGCAGTGCTAACGCCTTTTACCTTTGGTTTCCTTTTCCCATCATCCTCTGGTATTTTTGTATTGATAATCTGTTCAATGATTTCTGGATGTATAATCGGTGCTGATGGTGACTCGTATGTTTTCGGAGTGGCACTCAAACAAGGATCCACCATATTTGATAAGTAGGGATTACTTATTTGTGCAGGTGATGAGTAAGTTGTAATGGGTACAGAACCTACATAACAATATGCCTAATTAATGTATACAATATTAATTAATGATTAAGATTTTTCTTTGTAAAAAAATTACCTTGTCTAGCAACTTGTGGTGGTATAAGCATTGGTGGTGGAGGTGGTGGTGGTGGCGGTGGTGGTGGAGGAAAACTAATCATTGGTGGAAATGCCAGCGTAGCTGCAGCTGCAGCAACTGCGGGTGTTGGTAACTCATGTTGCTCCAATTGCCGAGCAACCTGACTATATGTATTGGCTCCGATAACTGTTCTAACCATTGGAGCAACCATCTGACCCCCAATTTCCGCTTCAAACCTGAATTAATAACAAAGAAATTGTAATAACTCAAAAATAAGTCCCCATTAAAACACCACGAATTTATTAATAACAATAAAAGTTCAAAATTGTATACAGTTCATATTTTGATATGATTGAATATAGTTACTAATCTGTACTACAGACAAAAATTAGTAAAAAAAAATCATTAGAATGATTAAAACTATCAATTCAATGAAAAGTTTGAGAAAGCACCAGAGCCTAAAGGGTAAAACCATGTCACTTTCAATTACCTGTTCATTTCGTCTTCCATCTGTCGCAATTTTTCCTCCATATCGGCAATTTCTATATGTATTTCTTCTAAGTAAATTTAATATTGCTCAAAACGTTACAAATACGTTTTTTCACTGAAAATTAACGGTTATAAGTACACTGTAACTCACAAGCCCACTGAAACTTATGCTACAGCACCGACTCGAGCACTATTGCAACCATGGACGATGCAGTTGTACATACAAGCGTCCCCACAGTACCTTTAGCCAGGATGAGTAGCAAGATGCACAATACTACGGTTTTAGGCGAAATCAAAATCATGGCGTCAAATCGTAGCAGCGAGTCTGAAAGTAGGATTTTGTGATCATGGCCCCGTCGACAATGCGAATTCCGTCGCAGCCGAGCGAACCGTGAACACGAGCCTGCAGCTCGGCGGGCAGAGGTTCTCCGCTACCTCTCCGCTGGTTCCCAAAGCAACCCTTAGAACGAGACCAGGAACTACAGAACT
>JASANN010000193.1:353278-406112 GCA_031762395.1 Calameuta pygmaea | reverse complement strand
TGAGAAATAAAAAAAAAAAATTTTAAATAACCTTGTTTTTCTTAGTCAGGCCGGAAACTTATCAATCCACCCTCGTATATAATTTAGGTACATGTCAAAACACTTTTTTGAAAGTGAACTACCAGATTTTCTGAACGACCTATCGTAATCCAGCCCAAGTGCAATTTAGCTTATTTGTAATAAACGAATTTGACATTTGCATAATTTTTACCGAACAACGTGTTTCTTTTGGAACTGGAGTTTTTATAACACGAAACCTACATTAATCTATCAATCCATAATCTGATTACAATTTGCATCTATATCTTATGCACGTTAATCACTTCATTCCAAAAATTATATTATCTGCAGGTCATGATTTGATGATAAAGCTAAACTAAATAACTTCGATTAGATTGTAAGTTCTCTATTAAACTGATGTGTTCAATAGCCAGAAATCTATACAACTGTTACTGGAACAGTTATAGATATTACAGTGTAATTGATAGATGTATTTTATTATTGTAATAAATGTATATTATTTTAGCATATAACAGTAGATTTGTATGTATTTCTAAAGCGCCAATAATACAGTAATATATTCTTCTCACTTAGACCTTTTTGCAATTTAGATATCACTTGTACTTCATAACACTTTTATAATATTTACATCACCAACTTTCTGTCACCACTTAATAGCTAGTGCAGTGTTCATTTTTTCTATCTCATGATACTGAGTTTGAAGGTACACAATAGATTTATCAGTGTGCTCACCACCAAGCCACACCTTATATAAATTTATCATAGCAGAATTTTCTTCTGGATTACTTTTAGGAAGTTTATGGTATTTCATCTCCAATCTCTGTGCTAATTCCCGTGACTGAGATCCGTCTTGGGGCCTAATTTGGGCTCCTCCATTCAAACAGCCTAAATCAAAATCGGAGGATGAATGTTAATAAAGTATCAGGGTTGTGCACCGAATAGCATTTGCATTATATCTTAATTTTACCCAAAGACGAAATGAACTTACCAGATGGGCATGCCATTACTTCTACGTAATGATAGACACTCTTTCCCCTCTTAAGTTTTTGTACAAGATTTTGAATGTTCCGGAAGCCATTAGCAATTGCGAATCTCAATAAAATTTTTCCATCCTTCTCGAATATTGCTTCCTGAAAGTCGGGATTTCTTAGATTTCGAAATTCCAATTTTGCATTGGGTTCTTGAAAGAGATGCTGTGCGGCGTAGTGAAAAATAAAATCTGCATAGCCACCAGAACCCGAACCATGATGTCCCAATAAAGATTTATCAGATTGCTCTGTGTATGAGCCAAAAGGTTTTTCGATTATGCCTGTCTCCAATTCACCCAATGATATTCCTTGGCTGTTCAACATTTGTTCCACTTCAACTGAAATATATATGTTAAAGCTTTTGTATTTTGTAAGGCAGACAACTTCTAAATAAGTTACGTACTTGATGTTATTACGCAATCAACATCTCGTGTTTGCCTCAGATTATTGTAAAAATCTTCTCTAGATGCTTCAAGTTTCTTGTCATAACAAGGCATCAGTGTAATATGATATACTTGTTCTGGTGAAAGTCCCTTCGACTCTGCTAAATGATACTTAACCAATGATCCCATAATCTGTTGAGGTGATTTAGTAACACTTATGTATGGCAATATAAAGTTGCCATGTGTTTTCTCAGCATAACATACCCAGCCTGTTGAAATACATTACAGCATATTTTATTTTTTCAAATTTAATATTCTACTTGTGATCCTTGTATATAAATAATTTACCAGGACATGACGAGGCTAACATGGGTAATTGGTTTTTCACGCCATCTTCAGCAGATTTGTATCTTTCAACAAATTCTTTGGCAGACTGTATAAGTGCAAAATCATCTGCTATTGTCATTTCCAGAACAATATCAGCACCTAATTGTTGGAAATATCCAGCTAATTTAAGTGCTGCTTCCTCTGGTTCTAAATGATACCTTTCAGCCAATGATAATACTGGCTGGACTGATAAACTCACTACTATATATTTGGAATCCTCAGACTGACCATTCTATAAGAAGAAAAGAAAATCTGACATAAGAACATTCAAAAATAAAATATATAATAGAATTATATATCATATTATTATACCTGTTCTTTACTTTTCTTTTCTTCAAATACTCTCAATAATTCCTCTTGACTTTGTTGGGAAACAAGAACACTTTCTGCTGAAGTAATGCAGCCTGAACAAGCCAAACAATCAGCTAAAGTAATTTCTACTTTTTCCAATTTTTCAACAGCACCCTTCTGTCAATTGTTACAAAACCATCATTAAAAGTAATCTAATTTTGTACAAAAACGTTTGAGGAGACAACTATACCTCATTCAATTCCACATAAGCACCATCTTCTTGAATTTTAATCTTAGCACCAGTTTTGCTTTTGGATTTTTGAATTTCAATAGGCTTGATGCATTCCTATTTGACATTCAAATTTTCCTCTGTGACACAACAATAGTAGCAGAAGATCTAACCTATACTTACTTGAGATGGTGTAATAAAGTCATCCAAGTCGGTAATTTGCAACGCCCCGCTAAATCGTGATGCCATTTTACCAGTTTCTAATTACTATTGCCTTAAGGATATAATATTTTGGTTCATCAAAACTTCTAGTACTCGTACACGTTACAATTTCCCAGTGACAATTGTCCTCGTCGTCTATTATGGCAAGTCAATATTAAGTCTGTTTTACCAATGGAACTTGCGTTCTTCTTCGACATATTGCCGAATTGTTGTTAAGGGTGGAAACCATATTACAGGCGTCCTGAATTAGGGTGGGAGGTCGTCCCCACGTAGTCCCATCCCTTCCATGAGTCACAATTCAGAGCCCATTTACGCCTTGACTTCTGCAACCACTGCGCTCTTCAAGATCGCCGGATAAAATAAATCCGGCGTTGTAATAATTTTCGCGCAATAATCAAAGAAAGATGACTGAAGTAAAGAAGGACGACGTTGTCAAAATCCTTCATACTTATCCTCTTTGTCGAGTAAGTAAAACAAAGATCTGAGCAATAGAGTAAAGAAATTTATTGGATCAATAAACAGATCCGTAGAATTCCTAATTGATCGGTACGTTCATTGTTTATTTTTGTTTAATCACTAAAAGCTGCAATTAAATTACTTGAATTTAATTGTAACAATAAATACACATTGTCCTTGATACATTTTAAACAAAACTTTACATGTTTGATGTATTATATGTATATTTTAGTATATTATATACATAAAAAAAGAAAGGATGGAGTATCATTATAATGTGAGAAACTCAAGGAAATTTGTTCTCTTTCAGAAGTGTGACATGAGCGACGAGATGAAACAGGAAGCAATGGAATTGTGCGTGACGGCCGCTGAGAAATATGCTGACAATTACGAAAGCGTGTCGCGTATGATTAAGGAGACAATGGATAAAAAATTCGGAGCGTCCTGGCATACAGTTGTCGGCGAGGGATATGGATTTGAGATTACGTACCAGCTTAAACATTTGCTTTATATGTATTGCGCTGGAAATCTTGCCATTTGCATATGGAAATCTGCGTAGTATGTGTTTTGTTTTGAAACGAAAATTTAATATAGAAAGTTACTAATAATTTAGACACATGTGACACATTGCTAGGAGCTGTCTAAGAAGAACGCATCTATAAGATAACACTGTCAGTTGTTGTATTCAGAATTATCACCGCGTACATATCTATGGAATAATGAAATAATTTTCTATGGATAAAAATTTATTACGATGCCCGGATTAACATAGTTTCTCTTGAAGCAACTTTGCAATGCACAAGTTCCTGGTATCATATAGTATAGATAGTATCCGAGAAAACATTGTCGATAAAGTTTTTCACTTTTATACACAAGAGTCACCCATAATACCATATTATGGAAGAGTTACCTATTTTGTCACAATACAGTACAATATAAGATCTTGTTCAATATATTCTGATAATAATAATACAATAAGAGTGAATTGTTCAATTTTTAAGAAAACAAAATAACGTTTCTTCGATACACCATAGTCTCACCTTATAAAAGCATTTTCAATGATGTCCAAGCGTGATGTAATGTGAATTTATACAATTAAGTATTGTGCAGTAAGATATTTATTAAATGCATGTCGTCATTTACTGTTTAATATATTTATAAATTGTACCAGATGTTTTTCTTATCCAAAATTTAATCCTGAAGACAAAACGTTATACTAAGAATAGAAAATGGACAAATTTATTGGAAATTTTACAATTTAAAAGGATATTAGAAAAACGCTCCTTGAGTGACAACGACCATCAGAAACCGGTGACTGTTCTCCATATAAGAGCTGCTATGTTTCCGCCCGTGTACATATAAAGTAATGACTTTTCTTGATAAATTATGGAAAAAGCATAAGCTTCTCCTACGACCACTTGAAATGGCGGACTGAATTTTTTATCCAGACTATCCTTGATCATTCGAGCAGCATGTTCATAATTATCAGCATATTTCTCCACAGCCGTTACACATAATTCCATAGCTTCTTGTTTCATCTCTTCAGGCATATCGGTATGCTGAAAAACTTACAGATTTTATTAAAATATAATTCAAAGTTTGAGAAAACCACCTGTTCTGTTACGGAAGGCTAAGTATAAAAATTATTGCAAATACTTGGTACAAGATTTTGTGCGTACCTTGCATAAGGGATAAGTATGCATGATCAGCTGCGGAACCTCTTTTATTACTTCCCTGGCTCCCATGATTTTCAGCACAAAAAAATCTACCTTTTTCAGAGCACTAAAACGGTACTGCTAATAAAAATTATTTTTCAAAATTCTCTATAGAAATATAGATCCGTCAAGCGTGAGATCAGATATTGAAACAACTGAATTCTGTAACATCACATAGAAATGTAGAGATTCAGGTGTTTCCATATTTCACACTTTATTTTCATACTAATCAAAGACTAATGGATGTAGCATGAAATAAAGTCGAATGTGTATGATTGTTAATAATACACAATATATTTATATAATTTATCTGATTTAAAACTTCAATGAATATAAATATATATAACTTTACACATGGTAAATACTTACAATGAATACGATATAGGAGTATAGTCCAAAACTAAGTATACGTTCGTTAAATTTTTCGTGATAAAAATAATATGATTACATTTAACAATAATCGTTAAAATACTAATGCTCTAAGTAATATATATTTTAACGCGTCCGAGAATTGCAATTCATAGACAACCGATAAATTAATATTTTGTTGTTTTTTTCATTAGAATGGAGGACTCCTCATTAGTAAAATAGGTCAGTTTGTAGCCTAAACTATTGTGTTAGTGAACATTCATCGAGCACCAAAGAATTCTTGGATTTATTCATCCAATAATATCCAGAATGGTAAAACGTTTATGACAAAGAAAATATCATTGCATCAAAAAGCTGAAAAGAATTTCGTTAAATGCACTGTTAAGAAGCTCATTGAATATTAAAAGTCCCCATGTGTAAAAAGATAACGAGTGTTAATATAATTTTAAAGAATGTAATCGATGACGAATTATCTTTTATGACAAATACTAATATTGCACTCGATATAATAAACAATAATTTTTACGGATTCTCGTGAATTTACTTATTTGCCAAAAAGATAGATATATTAAAATATACATTATAATTGAGCCATGCAATGTGACGTAACTTTGAGTGTAGTAGAATTCAGGTCTTGTCACATATAATAAGCAATTAACAATTCGATTAAAGATTCGATAAAACCTAGTAAAATACTTGCAGTTAACGCGCAACAATTATTTTCGAAAAATTTCGAAAAGCTCTGCGTACGATAAATATGTTTGATTGAAAGATCAATTTCAATCTAAACAACCATAAAGATCTTGATACATATAGAAATCAATTCTGGCTAATGAAACATTATAACGCACAACACGCATTATAATGACGTGTCATACCTAAACCGCTTATTCGTAGTAGAGCAGTCATTGATACATATGGCTATTCAGTCTTTATCGTATTTTGGGGAAGTGAAGTAATGCGCATCTCTTTCTAATGTCATGTTCAAATGAATGAAGAGCAGCTTACTACTTGTCGGAATTTCATATTCTTCTCCGACGTACAATATTATGCCAGACCCAGATTAAGATTTGCATATCTATCGAATAATAATAAACGTAAATAGTCGATTGCTACTATGTTTTTACCTTCCCAAAGAACAACGATGCTTTTTAGAAGGAAAAAAAACTCAATCTCTGATCCCGAGCCTCTAGGAAAATATACAGATATTTACACATACCGCAATAATCCTTAGGGTCTTCCTAAATACAATAGCTACGACATTTATGTCACTAAGTCGTCTGGAATTGAGTGACGAGAAGTTTTGTGGCTTTGGCGATATCATATGCACATGAGCGTACTTGCTGAAGACATCTGTCCATGTGATCAGTATCGCTGGTGCATCTTTGAAGACCAGCACACTCAGCCTGCAGTCTTCCAGTGTTACCGTTTAGTTGGCGCAAGGCAGATCTGATATTCTCGTCAATTGGATTCTAAACAGAATAGAAAAACTTTCAACGAATGTATAATTAAGAGCTATGAACTTTGAGATTTATTCTCGTTTCTATTAACCTGAGGAAAAATGGCTGTCAGCTCGGCAACTGCTACGCGAATTCTTTCTGCACATGGTACGAAAGCTTCTCTGCGACTGGGATCTTGCATAGCCATCCACAATTCCTGTATACGTCTTGTAACTTGTTCTGTTCGTCTGGTAACTTCCTCGCTTGGCGGAAGATTCGGTGCACCGTATTCCCAAAGACTTTGAGTAGTATTGGGTCTGGAGTGTGCTTCCGTTTCACGTTTTGCCTATCATGTAATCAATGAGCAAAGTCAATCGTTGCTGAGTTTTGATATTTATTATTAATTTAGAGAGTATAATATATTCGTTTACCTGACCAATGGCTGACCAGGAAGAGGGTTTACGCAGACCTTCCCTTGTCTCGTACATCGACGCTGGCCTTTGATTTCTTCCTAGAGATGATTTAATATCCAGCACAGGTTCTAATTCAGGTTCCTGCTCTCCAGTGATATGGCCATTTATTTCTCCATCAGTCGTAATTTGACTCTTTCTTGGAATCTAACATTATAATAGACGTTAAATACTTATGATCTAGAGTTTAGTATCGCTTTCGACGTTATTTTTACCTGAGTCATGCTTCTTAGCTCACAATTTTCTTGAGTAAGTCGCTCCACTGTAGCCTGAAGAGTACGAATTTCATCTCGCAATTCCTTTATCGTTGATTCGGAAAGTGTCAACTGTCTTTTCAAAACTTCGACAACAGATGGGAGACCCTTGGCCATTGGAGCAAATGCTTTCTGAAGAAAGAATGCGGGAAGTTACATTGATAATGGGATGCTATGATTGATCATGTAACAACACGATAATTAATACATGATTCAATGTAGATAACTGATGCTTGAGGGAGTTAGGGGCACGTGAATCCTAGCAGGCGATTCGCGCTAAATATTACTGGGTGTGAGTGCTTATCCCTCTAATTAAAAATTATGTAAATTATTTGGGAGTGAACAATAAATGTTGGCGATGGCTGCGCATGCACAAACACAGATCTGTGCACTTGCCTAGTAGCACCGTCTACAGAAGAGCCACGTGCTTAGTCGATTCCTTATTCGTCGTTTTCCTACTAGTGCAGGTACCTTCAATAATTTACCACATAATAATTCAATCACGTAGATGATGCCATTAAAAGAGATCCACGATACGTAATAACAACTTTACATAGCTTTACAAAAAATACTATTCCATCCTCTAATGTCTCATAACAATATAAACGCAATATTGTTCTAATTATTTTATATATCATAGAAGTAGCGAATAGATACTTTAGTTAAATAAAGGAAGATATTATTACCGCTAGCCTAGTGATCTCAATCAGCTCATTAAATACTAAGCAAGTAAGAATATGTTACCTCATCATCTAATTTCAATTCTGATGATAGTTGAACAGACACGTTATCTGTTGATGTCATGGCTGCATAATCGTCATCAGATGCCACGCTGTCATACAATGGTTCGTCATCAGACATTTGTGAACCGTGTTTTCCCAGTATTTGTTCCTTGCGTAGCATGGATATTGCTGGATCTGTTAATAAAAGAGTAACTGATACCAACTGGTTTGAGCGAAACTTAGAATACAAGCAATTGGTTGAATAAAATTGACAAACCTTGTAACGGTGCACTATTTGCTAAGATATGCCTTTGTCTTGCTTCTGTCAAAAGATCTATGATAAGAGTAGCAAACTCTTTCGGCGTGAATCTTGCCAATTTTTGTCTACCTTGATTCCTCGTAGAAGATAATTGGGGATTCACTGGTAAAAATGGTACCGTGCATCGTTCGAGGAGAGACGATGTGGATAACCAAACTGTTGAGAAGTTGAAAAAATCCATTACAGCTATACAAAAGAATTTTTTACGGGTTAAAGTGCATTTTTGATACGTAAACAAGATCTTTTATAACATCACATTGATTCCCATACCTTTATAAATATACAAATACTACTGTAGGAATCGCGCGTACTTTGCGCCTTGTCTGAGACTATTTGTATTCTTTGAAATTGAATTTAAACATTTTGTATATTGACAGATAATATATAGATCATGCAAAATGTTTGAAATGTGTGATTGATGATAATTCTACAAGGAGCTTGTTTAATTACACGTTTGATTTTTATTATGTACATGTAGTATTTAGGTTGAATAGTTTTAGCAAATTTCGAACTACATTTCTACAATTAACAAAGACCAATTCAGTTGCTGAGATGATTGATCCTGTGAATGTATGTGACGATGTTGTGAATAAAAATGTTTAAAAACCCTGCAAGTTTATTCAAAATGCAAATGGAACTACAATGGATCGAACACAAGAATCACTGAAATAAAACATAATAACATGCCAGTCGGTAAACTCGATATTCTTTTACTTACCCTTCCTTTAAACACGGCGCAATGAAAAGATCATGCAAGTTAAATAACAATTAGAATAACGATAACGAATGTACACACTTAGATTATTGTTCTATGACAATATATAATAAACGTGATATCTAACGGGAAATGAGATTCACATATGACAATGAATAACTATATGCGGGGAGTAATTTCCGGTAACAACGTCCACGAATTATTAGCTATTCCAAATTGTGGAATTCAAATAAGAAAATTATCCTAGCTTCTAAAATGTTTATATATATTAATGAAATACAATGTGCCTTACCAGCTTCAGTTTCTCTTCGATCTACCTCGTCATAAACGTCCATTGCTAGTTCTTCTAATAAATGATTGGGTAGCTGAAAAATAGAAAAGGTCTTTGTCATCTTGTTCTGTGTCATCCGGATCAATTTTATCAGTACCAGGACGTTCAATGCACTTACCATTTGCAATTTGTTTCGAGCCTCAAATGCCAGTTCACTTCTCTCTAACGTTGCAGCCCAATCAGGAATAATTAAATGCTCACCGGTACGATGATCAGGTTTTCGAGAACATACATAGTATGTTAATCTATCTGTTACTTCATACATACATTCGATCAAACGTTCAGATAAATCTAAATGTCCTGCCATCCTATAATGAAGGAATAATTAGTGAGAGTCTAGGGAATGTACAAAGTAAAAAAGAATAATCACTTTGCAATCTCAGCAGGTGTCTGTCCATTTGTGTCTATTATACTTGGATTTCCACCATTAGCTATTAAAAGTTCTAACTGAAGTGCTTGACCTGCTCGAGCTGCAACGTGTAGAGGAGTTGTTCCCTTCTCCTATAATTTTCAGAATTATATACGTGAAAAAACGTTGCATACTAAAATGGGCATTACCTATAGCAAATCCCATTACAGTAATATACTTCAATTATGTCTAAGTACCTTATAAAAATAATTAGGGTTGGCTCCTTGTGCCAATAATCGAAGTGATGTTTCCAAATTGCCAGTACGTACACTGCTATGCAACTGTCTACTCAATTCCTCCTCAGTACAAAATTCCTCTTTGCTAGGACGTAATACAAACGCTAACTGCTGATGTTTAGCTTTAATAAATTCTGCCTTTACAGGACTGTAAAAAGATATGACACTGTTATTTCCCATAAAATAATGAATGAAAAAGTTGTGAAGCATCCATTGAAAATTAGAGCTCAGTACTTACTGTAAAGGATCTTTAGGCTGTGGTTTTCTTCTATTTATCTTTGAGTTACTAGGATCTAAGAGGGAATGTTCCCAAATACTGTTGGCTCCATTATCATTTAATGTACGCACCATCTAAAAGATGTTAATTGGTATGTCTTTCATAATACAAGGAAAGATAAAGTCATACTTATATCTTGTGACTCATCGTAACATCTTAATTTAATAATCAGCATTTGCAATTATTATCTTATACATAATACTAACAGAGAGCAAATATGTGCTCCAAATGCCTTTGTGAAGAGACTTTATATGTGATATATGACGTCCTAGACTCCGA
Organism: Calameuta pygmaea; assembly: GCA_031762395.1. Lineage (NCBI taxonomy): Eukaryota > Metazoa > Arthropoda > Insecta > Hymenoptera > Cephidae > Calameuta > Calameuta pygmaea. Next base: position 395,560 of record JASANN010000193.1, on the reverse strand, counting down.
TGTATACTGCAACATTCATCGCATAATAAAACAGCTCTGTTCAAAGAAGCCCATCCTGGTTCTGAAACAAATATGATTCTATTTTCATTTTAATGTAATAAACATAAAGCCTTTATTTTGCAATTTCACTGAAAATATTATTCAATGATGTTATATCACCATTATTAATATTTACTTAACGTCATGTCTCAATTGGTAGTGTAAATATCATTATAAAATTATTTCAAAAAGTGCAAATATTATATGTGGTAATTTAAGATTTTACCAGTATCAATTATCTCAACTCCAAAAACAATTATTTAAATTTCTGCATCACTGATGTAGTTACTCTACAGTTTTCCATAGTGAAATTCAAACATGTATACAAAACAACACGACTGTCAACCTCAATAACTGTACGATATTTCAACAAGAGCTATGCTTCCTACGTGTGACAAGAGATCTTATGTATTCCTTAGGATGTCTGACGGAAACGTATAATCAAATGAGGAATAATTAGTCCCAGAGTGAGGATATAAATAAAAATGATGCACTTACCAAGGGCCCCACAGTCAGCGCATATATCGACATTAATTCTATGCTTAGGACGCGCCATTGCATTACTACAAGATTTCGCAATAACTTCCCAATCAAGGATAGTGCAGTGCTCCGAAACAGACTCACATAATTACAAACCGATTGAACGAACGGCAACTATCAACAAGTTTAATTAGAAATAAAAACACTTCACGACGTCGCCATTAAACTTAATAATTCCGACGTGAACCAACTATCATTGGCTACTAAGACGTCGCCATTAATAAGTTTGTATTCTAAGATTGCTGTAAACTTCCGCGGACTCTCTTTCTTTTTGTTTTATCTGAATGCAGTATCGAATGTCAATTAATCTGTTGTTGATTGTGTTTAAATGCGACAATGAGCTTGAAACCTCTTACGTGGCTTTCTATTTCCTTTCCAGCAACTATGCAGGAATGCCGATGTCTGATGCACCGGAAACCGAGCTTCTTTCAAAACATATGACTTTATTCATACGAGAATTTTATTTATTGATAATTCATCCAGGTAGAGATTTAGTTATATCTTACAGATATCTTCAAGTATTATTTCCTACTTTCCTAAAGATTAAATTCCATACGAATGTTTCACAGTTTTAAACGGCTTGAATTATGTATGCATAAGTCATGATATAAATATCTGCATTGATATTCATTACACTAGACTGAATAATAGATTGATTTATTTTACGAAAAGTATATTTTCTTTCATAATATTATTTTCTTCTTGATCAGTATGCTCTTGCATATTGGATATGAGTGTGCCCAGAAATGCTTGAAAGTCTGTTTTTAATTTGTTCCCACCTTCTTCGACGTTGCAACTTACTTGAGATACTCTAGCAAAGGTAGCAGCTAATTAAAGTAAAAAGTCATAATTAATATCATTGTTATATTAGATCCTTATCTTGTGACGATAAACAATTGATAGAACCCACATATTTTCTTTGGAGCATCCAAAGAACTTTGATCAGGATCAAAATAGAATACCACACAACTCTTTGCTCCGAGTCTAGTCTGATTTACAAAATAGTCATAAAATTGTTCCAATTCTCTTATATAGTCTCGTGACTTGCTGTTGTACACAAATATAACACCATGAACATCTTTTCTCATTGCTGGCCAGCAATTTTCAAACCTGTACCAGAAATACATATGCTATTAAACATATTTTGAAATAGATTTCAGCACTATATAATTTTTATTAATTACTGATGATCTCCACTGCAATCCCATAATTCAATGTCTGCCTTAACATTCCTATTCCTTACACTTATACCATCAACATCGAATTCCAGAATTCGAACACCTTGAGTAGGCCGATGTTCTGAAGTTATTTCCGTTGCATCGGCCAAGAAATTAGCAATCGTTGTTTTTCCAGTCTGAATAGAAAATATTATTTATTTTTCTATAATCACTCAATTTTTATAATGACTTACCCCAAGAGGGCCTACAATGACTAATTTCAATTGCATATTCTGTCCAGTGTAATAATATCCAGTAGATACAAAGGTTTGTTTGTTACACGGTTACTATGGTAGTCATTTTAAAGAGAGTTGTACATTCCGGTTGGCCAATAAGTAAAAGGAGTGCGATTCTTGAGTTTTAAAAACTGCTTGACAGGATGGAAGTAAATGTGACAACAAAATATAGAAATAAAGATAGTTACATAAATCATTATGGATATGGAGTTGCACACAGATACCTCCTAATTTATTTAGCCCAGAATACTGTAATATTCTGAAAAACTATACATGATAAAATGTACATTGCAGAGTAATCACTTTAACAAGTGATAAAACGGGTAACAATGAACCACTTGAAATATAATACTTGCATTATTGAAATTATGACATGATAAGAAAATGCTTAATGAAATTGGTAAAGTGAAGGCTGACTATTATCGACAAATAACGTCGTTGTCGTTCCTAAAATTCCATCATTGTATAAGTATGCTCAATGATATGCATTATTTTAATAAAAGTGTATATGAAAAAGATCATTTAAATATAAATTCCTTTTGTTGGCGAAAATTGTTAAGATTCAATTTTTAACCATCAAAATTCGCACGTTTCTACAGATGAATTTTAATAAAGTAAAACTTTATATGTATATAAAGATCAGTTTCCTGCTCTGAGCAGAATCGAAAATTTTTCCAATACTATGATATATCGCATGCATCTATTCTCTGTGGCCTTCCAATAAATTCATATCTCACGCAAGATACGAATAAATTAATGAAGATATTACAAATTCTTAATAAAGATGTCAGTAATCCTTAACATATAGCGATGTCTTCTGTGTGATCCATTGCGCCCTGTTCTATTTTTACATCTTCCTCAGGATACGTCAAACCGTAAAGAGCACTGAGTGCTGCTTTAGCGGCTGTCTTCTTAGCATCCTTTTTATTTTTTGCTACAAAAAGAAAATACAGATAAGAAGCATCCAACAATACATAGTCCCATAAAAGCGATAGTTTGTTCTCCGATGATGAGACCTTACTTAAACTTAAATTATTGCATTTACCTGCACCAGTATATTCGACACCGTCAATATCAACAGCTAAAGTAAACATGGTGTTAGGCGGATTACCAACACGATTTATTTCCACATACGTCAGACCTGGTCTCATTTGATTTAGTAACATTACAGGATGAATGTTAATTGCATTACACGGAAGTTCTTTTTGAACGGGAGACTTATGCTCCTTCTTGACCTTTCCTGGAGACACTCCAGGTCTAGGAACTGGTACAACGGTACCCTGATTTTGCCATTCAAGGAATAGCTTGTAAAGAGCAAAGCTGGCGAGTGAACTCCAAGGAATCTCGTCGGATTCCTCCGTAGTGGGTTCTGTGGAAACGATCATATTGTCGGCATTCTCTTCTTTAGACGGAGATTGTGTTGTTTCCATTGGTTGACTCGCCTGTCCGTCTGTTTCGGCATCGATTCTAGCCTTCATTGCTGCAGCCGTCATTTTTTCAAGTAACAAACACTTCAAAGCGTTTTCCGCGGCATTTTGCCGTGCGAGAGGCTTCGACAACCCTTGACCGACATATGTTTTACCATCGATCTAAAAATGTTTTTTATTATTATTTTTTTTTTTCATCTAAAGATACTATTCATATTCATGAAGTAATCGCACGGACATAAAAAATTTGATTTTCTATATAATGATAATCAGTAGGTATAAAAAATATTCTCACCTCAGCGTGTACGAGAAAGAGAGAATTTGCTTGAGTTTCTGGGAATGTAAACTGAACTCCAGTCTTCATTTCATTTAGTACCATTATCGCATTCTTTGGCTGCAGTGTCTTCCTTAATCGTTGATTCATCCGCAGTCGTTTGAGGCGTCTATTTACCTTGTCTATATCAAATATCAATTAATGAGAATATCTGAATTTGAAAGATCGGCTGCTACACTAGTTCAAAATCTCTTATCAGTATCTAACTTTCACATCGATTTTTGAACATCCGGGCTCAACAGGAATTCCTGGAGCTCCACGAGTAAGCTACCTAAATCTTCAAATTTGCGCAGTGAATTGTCATCATTTTGTAAAACGGAGCTTTTGCTACACGCTTCATTCTTAAAAGGAATAGATAATAATAGAAAAAGTCATATTTACATCCAAGTGTTTTACTCCGTTTCCACTTAGGCACATCTTGCGTATCTGCGTCTACGCTCTCCATTGATGTATTGTCATTCTGAGTTTCCTGACCATTATTAACTGGTGTAGGTGCGGGTGTAGGAGCAGGTGCTGGTGGTGGAAGCTGTGGTGTGTTAACAGGAGCAACGGGTGCAGGATTAGGAGGGATGCTACTGGTTTGCTTGAGAATCGGTTTGAGCCGCGGTGGCTGTGGAGGTTGTTGGACAAGTAAATGTTGTTGCTGCTGCTGCTGCGGTTGCTGTTGTTGTTGCTGCTGCTGTGGTTGTTGCTGCTGCTGCTGAACTGGTGGTGGTGGTTGTTGTTGAAGAGATGGTGGCTGTTGTTGCTGCGACGGCATCTTCACTTGTTGTTGATTTTGATTTGGGTTTCTCATTACCTGTTGTTGCTGTTGCTGTTGAGGAGGAGGCTGTGGCTTGAATGGTTGAGAATTCTGAAGACTGGGCTTAAAGTTACCCTGCTGATTTCCTGGTGGAATTTGTGACGGCTGAAAATTCCCCTGCTGGTTGTACTGGAAAACAGAGGGTGGGTCGCCGCTACACAAGGAACCTCTACGGTTGTGCTATACCACCAGGGCCAAGCGTCGCGAATGCACTGTGAGCAACCTAACGCTGCCCCCATAGCTCTTACCAGCCGTGCTTCCCATCACGGTGGCCGACGTTTCTTAACTCATGACTGAGCTGAGTTTGCGTGTTTTTAAAGACACGACAGAAAAACATACAAACATCTAAGTACCTAGATATGGCAATTACATATTCTGCATTATTTTTACTATGAAGACTGCAAAAAACTTGTATAAGTACTTCTGAAACCCTGTCTCGAAGTGATCATGAATAATGATTGTAGATGGATAGAAACATCTTTCCCTACAATATGAATAAGATATAGTTTAGTTTTACATATATTTTTCATAATGTTAATAATAAATTATGTCTCTTAAAACAACAAATTCAGACTTGCCTCTTTTCACGTACATTGTGATGCATTGTGGTAATACCTTTTTGATTGTCTGTATTTTAAAATAGGAGTGTGGATATGATATATTTCTAAATGCAGAATCGTAATCAACCAATTTGCTTAGGCACGAGTTTAGTACGAATTACCGAGGGAATTTAAGCTTCGGATAGGCTATGCGATGAGGGCAACTGGCGAACTTGCCCCTGGCGGAACGCACCTCCTCGGTATTGTTGTATAGCTACTAAGGCCTGCGTTGCAGGAAAGGGGAAATATGGGGACCACTAATTAGTACATGCAGATACAGATACCCCTTCCACATTTTCATTATAACCGACACCGGCTACATAGGCATGTTAGATTGTATTCTGCTGCTTATCAATATGCATTTCAAAGAACCGCAAAAAACTCTGATAGTTTATAATAGGATATATCCAATTTCATCAAATCGAGTACACAAATATGAATTGATTTTGTATCTTCTGCGTTACAGAGGTTTTAGTATTATCAAATAATGAAGCGTTGCTCACAAGTAGTAATTTGGAAATAGATTCGAACAAACATTTGGTTCACAAATCATGATATTACAGAAACAAATTGGAAGCATAAGCAATGTGGTAATAGTTTAAAAATTGGCATTATTAATGAATTTAATATCTTTTGCAGAATTATATAATTGGCAGTATTTAGCAGACATAGCACTGTGGGAATAAAGGCATTTGATTGGTAACAATTTACAATTGTTGCAAGATTTATGAGCAATGAACCAATCAAATACGATTGCTGCTTACTGCAATTTTCTGCTGAACACAGCCAATGCTGAGAGTCTCAACCATATATGATGGTTTTGTTCTTTGCTTTGCCATTGAATCTACTTGCAAACTCATAAATTGAATTAAACTTTTCCTAATGTAGATACATAGTAGAGATTAAATAAGACTTACTGTGCTTGGTGGTGGAAATGCTCCTCCATTTCCAGGATTGTTCATAAGGCCTCGAGCTGTAGATTATATTCTTCGATTAACAAGCATATAACACCAAATTTTATATATATAAATATATATACACACATACATATATTAGTAGTTCAGCATTAATAACACAAATATTCAAGGCTGAAATATATATTTTTCAATATTTACATTGAATCTTTATCTAATGTTTACAATGAAATTATACAATTAAATACATTATAAGTATCAATGTATATTGCGTAATCAGTCTCATTAAGATTCAGTCTTTACTCAACAATTAATAAATATTGTATCTGCCAAGAATTTCTTTATTTGGCCTAATGTAAAGTCACAAGCATTGTGCAAAAAATTAATTTTAAAGAGCAGTTCTATCATAATAAAATAATATATGTAGAAAATAATTGCAGTTATAGGAATCTGTCCTATGTTTAGTATAAAGATTGCAATCAATTAGGTTGTGAGCGAACAATGAGCAGGGAAAGTAAATCAAGCTTCACTGAAGGATGCCATTTTTCATAAACCCGGCGTACTATTGATTTTTCCAAGTCGTTGGTAATCAGAATTATTTGTGTAACATAAACCAAGATTTTTAGAATCTCAAACATTTAATTCAACACCTATTCAGAGATTATGTTAAGAATCCTTACTTAAAATATTAAATAAATAATTACTCACCATTGCCGTAGCTCTGATTTGGTCTGTTTCTTGAATACATCCTGAATAATGTCGTCGACTACACAGCGTTGTCAGGAATGAATTGCACTCAATTGTAAATGCACATTGACTTCAACGATATCCTAATAGCCGTAGAATTATGGTTTCGTATGTGTAATTAAGTAATCCGTTTTCTTTCTGTAGAAATTTACTCTGTCCTTACACCATTGACAGAGAGTGAGGCAAGCTGTACATGCGTCATGGAAGCAAGGGATGTGACGTTTTTGGCAAATGTACAAACTTGAGGTCGGCGTCATCCGCCATTCGAGTATCGAGTACGCATGCGCAGCATTGACTCAGTTCGAATATTTTAAAGAAATTATTAACAAAAAAATACTCTAAGTAGAGTGAAGCGCATAAAAGATTTATATTATTTGTATACATTATATATTACTTAAACTAGAATAAACAAACAAAGAAGAATATATAACTTTCGTATGATTGGATGCACATCAAGTACTGTTTGCTTACTTTTGGAACAATTTATTGTACTATTTGTTACAGTAAGACATTTCCATAGCATAATACTAATAATATATTATTATGTACGATGAATGTAATCACAAGTTTAATATCTTTATTTCTTACAGTACATAGTACACAAAGAAACGTGCAGCGCTTCCTTCACGCAACCCGAAATGAACGTATGTATGCTGGATTGCCATCAACGGGGGGGGTCAGAAAATGATGCCGATTCTTGACATATATCTTAAGAGACACCCGCTATATTTCTGGTTTGTAACTAGCTTTCGTACCAGTTGCCTTAGAGTGGGCTTCGGGTAGAACCGGGGGACTTCGTGGTAGGGACTGTGTGTACTATGCCGGTGTTCCGAACAACATGAGAGAGGGAGAAGTGAAACAGGGAAGCGAAAAGTCGTTTGGCTCGTTAGTCGCCGGCAGAACCGCGATAGACGTTGATCGGCCGTGTACGTTCCCCGAATGGAATCTCAGTCACGCTCGGACAATCGTCAGAATAGAAACTTTATAGTAAAGTGTATTTCCACGGTGGGAACCATCTAACGATAAGTGTAGGATTAATACTCAGTTTATTAGGGATTCGCGTCCGCATTCCTATGTTCGGTTTGGTACTAGCTCTAATGACACCCTTGCGTCGTTGCAAAGCCGGGTTAAATAAGTCCGGTCGTTGAGCCACTCTACGCAAAAGAGAAGAGAATGATCACCGTGTAGCAGAGCTCGCTGATTTATGATTCTACTTGTATAATGAGAGACGTAACCGAGCGTGGTACAGCCTCCAAGCTGACCAATTTTGATTCATTAGTTGGGGCAACCCCTGTGACCTGCGGTGTCGTCGACGGTTAAACGAATTAAATCGTTTGTGTCACTTCGTCAGGACAAAACGTTCTTTCCTTTCTTAACTCGCTTTACGCGCGAATGAGCCTTCTTCCGGGCCTCGGATAGCCCGCGGTTTCTTGGTGCATTTCCTCCTACTGTTGATGATGCTATCTCTTTGAGGAAGGTGACCTTTGAGTTTGTGGATCACTCTTTCTTTATGAACCATAGAAGAATTCTTTTACTTTGGGTCTTCGAAACTCGCCGTGTACGCAATGGATGACACAGATGCTACTTGTCACGTTTAATGTACAGTGCTACGAAGGTATGTCAATTAGTTTTAAGATTATTGAAATTTTCTTAAAATATCACCGGACACCATTTTGGTACCATCTCCTCTACACTAGTTGATTTGATTGAATGACTTTTCATTTGATTCATTTTAACTTTTCATCTCTTTGCAATAATGCGACTACCTAGTCGATGACAGTTCGGCAACTTTATGGCGCAGTCGAAATGATTCGCTATTATTAGGAAACGCCTATTACACATAAAGAACTAGAAGTCCTTGGTAGCCGTCATTTGTAACCAACTTGTAAATACGAAGTTGACCTTGAATCTCACTAATTTCTATAAGATTGTTCATTCTCAAAAAACTCTTCGCGTCAGGGTCGATTTAAAAAAATAATACCAGAAAAAATCTAAGCGGCGTTAAAATAAAAATGAAATCTTGACAATGTTTATCATATTTGAAAATGACATTTTTAGCGCGTGATTGAATTTTCAACTCCATTGTCTTTCCAATATACACTGACATTAATTGCAATTCAAATCTATGTCGAGCGTGAATCACAAGCAATATACTTCGCTGATGAAAAGTCAGTCTGTAATTGAAATTCCGATTAATTATGAAGAGTTCCATGTTTGAATAACAAAACGCTGATTTTCACGTTACACTTCGCATAGTTCACCTTACTGACACAAGGACAATATCCTCACATATTTTTAATTTTAATGACATTTTTATAATGATCAACTTTATCTAATTTGATCCTACCCATATGCATATGTCTGTTCATATCTGTTTCCCGATACTTGTATATTTACCCTAGCCAAGAATCGTAAACACCGAAGCATGGATATTGAAGAGCATATATGATTTTCACGTCAAAATCGCTCTTAGTCTCCCAGCTCAAAATTCCTCTCTATATTTCCATTATTTAATTTCTCCTTTGTTATTCATAACGTCAAGAAGCAATTGATCTATTCGCGTGATCCACTTCTTCGCACTAGCGATAACTTCCTTGACGTTCCCAAAATAATAATTGCCTTTTAGCCGTGGGAATCTGTGTGACTCACAAAGTCACATATAGTTGCGTTTGTCGCCTGCACTCATAAGAATAAAGAAAGTGCATGCAACTACGTATCACATATGCATATAAATATGTAGGTACGTGGAATTGGCAACAAACTTGACAAGTTCGACTGTGCGAATTTCTGTAATTTCATACAAGTAATAAAGTTGAACCATATACGTTTTGTAAATCTAAATTTAATCAATTTAATTTTTAAAAATAAGATTAAACAACATTTAACTCGCCGCCGCCATAATATTAAAACCCGTTTTCAAGAGTGACAATAAAAACTTAATATAGTAAATGCATTGCGATTATAAGGTGGTATCTCGAAGAGACTCGTATAGGTGCGCAATGCATGCGAAATAAAATAAAAAATTAAACAAAATGTCAATACGCGGTTTAACACAAACGTATTACGTAAGCGATTCAGGTGCATCCAGCAAGCTCAAGAAACGAAGATCGATCGGTTTTGCGGGAAGGGACTGTGGAATTCCAAAGATTCTTCTTCGTATCGAGAAAGAAGGATAGAATTCCCTAGTGATGCTACAGGATGTTCCTCATTGATGGTCAGTAGGTGTATATGGTGAAAAGAGGAATGACCAATGATATAGAGAAAAATAAAAAATATTTTTTATTTACATTTATATTCTACCCGTAACATTTTATATTCCGTATAATTATTGTATTAAAATTCTGACGGCTCTTGTGAATATGGCGGCGGTAATCAAACAGCGAGATTGAATCGCGTAAGTGACGGCTGATCGACGATCGAACAAGCGTGGGGACGCGCATCAAAAACAACATTCCTGCCACTTCGGTAAGCTCGAGTCTCTCGTATAAATAGAATCAAGTCGAGAGAGGTCTCTCCTGGTTCTATCAAACGTGACGAGTTTAGCGGTCATGCACGCTGGGTATAAAAGAAGAGGGAGACGTATGCAGTTGCAAATGCAATAAGTGCATTAGGAAAATTCAATAGAATTATAACTATAGCGATGAGTCAAAATAAATATTTCGTAGACCAAAAGCCTTTCCGCGAGTACTCATTTACTTTTTTTAATTATTTTTTATAGTCCTCAATCGGTTATGGCGAATATTCTAGCCTAGGGATGGTATTACGAATTAAATCATGATGTTTGTTCAAGATGAGAATCGTGAGAGGATATATTTTTGTTCCCTTTGCAATTCATGAGAAAATATGCATTCTCGCGATGTTGCTATGGCCGATACTAAATAATCCTGGCAGTGTATATGTAATACACGTGGCACAAGACCTCTGTGCTTATCGCTATTTTTTACACGCGACCCGATGTTGCGATATCGGCTGGTCACTGACGTAGTAATATTTAGGGAATAATTTTCATGAGTATGAACCCTGTGTCTATGTGTAATTTTTAATTTTTTTTATATTCCCTTTAATAGCGGTACGGGATACGTGAGTTTGTTGATCTCTGCGCTATATTATCAGCGCTAGAATTCCGTTGAGTAATTTTTTTTTATCTTTTGTTGTCCGTCAATATTTGATTATCACAAGTAATTACGTAAGAGGTAGGTTGAAAATATTCCGAAGTAAGAGCAAGAAGTTATCATATCCGATACAAAGTTACAGTCATTGATTACAATTAAGAAAAGTTTACGAAAATACGTATTCATTTTTAAGCTATTGTAGAAGTGATGGGTACTATGAATAAAGAATTATTTTAAATCGTTTAAAAAATTGTTGGAATACTTTCGTCAAGCAAGTGCAGACCTGTATGTCGTAATACCGACCAACTCCGCTTAATTGAATAGAACCCGCAGGGGAGCCTTTGGGGTCCTGACCCCGATTTTTGGGCCTCTACCGAAAAGCGGAATCATATGTCCCACAGTTATTTGAGCTTGTAAACGGATGTCCATTTTAGGACCTAGAGCTATTGCATAGAATAGACTATATAAATTTGTTCATATATTTACTATGTCTTTTATGACTACTTTTTGGGGTAAAGTATATATATATATATATATATATATATAATGTGCATACGTGACTGAAAAGTATAGAGAACTAACTTCCCTTAGTCACAATGGACAATAATATGTCACTCGTTAACGTCTTTCTTGTTTGACCTTTGTTAGATGCCAAGATGGAATCAACAAAGCAACAATCACTAACGGAACGCTAAACAGAATCCGAGACTATCGGTAATAATTAGCACAGTGTGGGAGGCAAAGCTTATATCGTACATTATAAATATGTAAAATAACGCATATTATTTGAATAAGTATCGAAAGTATCGACAACTACGTGAGTCATTAAAAGAAATTAATATAGCACTGGGGTCGAATATAATTAACTTTCGAACCAATTACTTTGTTCTTCGCTGGTAAATATCAAATAGAAAATTAAGACTAAAGAGATAAGAAATTGAAAGACAGATATATTTATATACATAAATATAAGTACGCGATTCGAAAAAAAATGTAGAAGGTGATTGAGAGTCAGTGACTCGTCGTGGCATAGACTATGCACTGCATAGAATGTGTAACGAAGTGAGTATAATGATTTATTGAAAAAGTACATAGAAAATATCACACTCGTCAATGTGGATGCGAGTGATTGAACAATAAATAACTTATTTTACCGTGCAATCATCGTAATTGGTGGTGTATTACGAGGGAACGTCGGAACGTTTCAGCGACCCGGTATGGCATCATTAGAGAGATAACTCGAACGAATGAAAAAGTTTCCTGCTTGTAATGGAATAATTGACTGTCGTGCATGCAACCGCAAATCGTCGACTTAATATAAATTGCACTTTTACTATTTGGGCTTTGATACAAACCACGATTATTACGATTTTACTTTGCTCACTGTTGCACGCCATTTAAATCACCACCAGAGTCATTTATCAACCGAATTAATATCTACACGAAGCCGACGGACTAGGAATAAAATTCTTTTTTCTCGATGCACGACCGACTGCCTTTTGAAGAATCTTGGAGAATTCTAGTAATTAAATTTACGATTCGTAACTGTGCCAACTGCAGACATCTACAATTTCAAATAAACGTGGCCCCTTTCTTAGGCCCTTCCAGAACTCTACGTTGGTACACTAGACGTTATTTATACTTGTAGAAAATCAGTTGACATGTCCCAGTGTTTAAATATAGATAAAACGCAGTCTTTACATTTCTTTGGAATTCAGTATTCATTTCGTCATATACAACAAGGACATCCTTTGTTCTCGACCCTTCGTTACCTAGAAGAATTGGATTACGAGACGCCCTAAGGAAATCGAGCGAATGCTCGAGTACTCAGGCAGACTCTAATCTATAACGGGACTGTCAACTATACTAGAAAAACATTCAAATTTTGCTGGGAAGTCAATGTGACGCGCGATATCAAACAGATGAAAAGATGCCGAAAATATAACTGACGTAAAGAGGAAGGCTCCTCGTGACTTCCTAAATATTCATCTTCACATAGCATGCGTAATTTATTCTACGTCATAGATCTTCTAGGCATATTGAACAGCAGACATCTTGTGCTTAAGTCACACTTGAGCCTGCGTTACCTCCTTGATGATTCTTAATTAACTTTCAACGAAAAACGCAATACCGGCAAACTAGGATCACGTAGTATGAGGACCCTTCCACGTGAGTTAAAATAATTGATGATCTGTACACTATATAATAATAGAATCGATCTGCATTAAATATACCTAAATTACACTCTCATAAATGTACATATATAAATTCTATACGTATATACGTACCATTATGTCAAATGAATCTAAGGAATGACGTAGTAACGTAATCTATAGCGTTATCATAAATGTTCGGTATCTTCTCTAGTTTCAGCGAATTCCGTCAAATATGAATGTACGTACATAGCGTTTGACATTGTGTCAACATTTTCAGTTTTTCTTTGCAAAATTATTCATTCTATGAGAGTACAAAAATATTAATATACGTACGCGTAGGCGTTTGAAAGTATTTTTATCCTGAAATATTATCACAATATAATATATTGTTTGTATTATTATTATTACAATATACGTGGTAATACGTATCAACGATATAGCTCAGTGATTATATTTTTCAAGTGGTCGTCATATTGGTCTTCTCGTAGTAATATCAGTAGTGGCAGTGGTGGTAGTGTGCAATAATACCATATTACCTACTATAAACGTTAACTGCTACGGCTGTTATCACCATCGTGTACCAAGCTACGTGCTCCCACGAACGTTAAAGCATATTTCTCGTCATCATGGTGTCGCGTGCACTATGAAAAATATGCGAAATGCATATGCATACATTCTTGCCTTTTCTGTTAAATATCGGACAGACTGTCGTGTCGATCAATCATCCAATCGTTATAACATTTCACGGTACTTCGTCCTTGCAAAAGAAACAAAACTATTTTTCCTCATGGGAATTCATGTACAGAGCGATTCAGTCGAGTGCGAAATTCTTGTAAACACGTTATATCGACGCTCGATGATAAATTTGACTTGAGAAATATTTCTCAAGCATAAACTGGTACTTGACAAGTCTCACTGGTAGCTTTGATCTTAACAGGCATTGCCATACTGATATATAATTATAGTAATAATCAATGTACATTCGTAATTCGATGCATGCAGCGATACTTTGATATACCTTGGCGCGGCTCCTGTTACAATATCGAGTAACGCCAGTACAAAGAAGTTTGAAGGTTCTTCGATCGTCCGAGGCTTTTAAGTCCTCCTGGGGCATTTCACGGACACAACGCGACAAAAGTTTTCTTTATACCGTACGCGAGTTAACGAGAACCGAGGTATTTTTAATTATTGCGTAACAACGATAGAACATATTTTTAAAACGAACGAAACCTGTAGCGTTTATATTTGAATTTTTGTAAATTCAAATTGCAATTAAGTCCTGCTGCACGTCATTGTCGACTGTACTTATTATTCTTAGCACATGTACATTGCTGCTAACACAAGGTATGCAGGTGTCTTTGCATCTTGTCGGATAAGTTCAAACAGGCCTTTTTAAAGTTTATTTTAATTACTTAATTTTTCAGACAGTCGAACAATCTTTGTCTGTTGTCTCGTTTGCACGATGGACGTTTTATTATCAGCCTTCGCTTGGTTCTTCTCGTACAGTATATCTACGTGTATTCATATGACAGCTTGTATCGCTTTGTATATTTTATAGCTCTTTTAAGTACTCGGTACAAAATATTTTCTGCGCTTTCAAGACGCATATGAGGTAATATCCATTAAACGGTAATTGTTCGCGTTAAGTAATTCTTCTGCTCTGAGGATTACGTATGCGTACGTGATAAACCGATGGTCTTGCTGTAAGTATTACGCATTGTGCATGCTCACGGCAATTACACATTGCGACATGAAAGATGCACAGTTAATTTCTAAGTGTTTTGCGTATTGGTATACGTGGAATGATATTATTTTACGAGCACTCCAATCCTCAGTAATCCTCAATAATATGTTTGGTCGGTAAACATTTCAGAAATAGATTGCTGCTCTTGGAGGCACGGCCAGTGAGCGAATTTAGAATAGTTTTTAGAAATGGTCACGCACCTACGGACCCGTGCTATTTTACTCGACTGTAAAGCATTACGCGTTACGTTCGGTAATGTTTTTTTTTTTTGAAATCATAATAATAACTACGCGTTAGTCCAATTATACACACTCGACAATTATAGCAGCGTTTATGTGCCGTAGATTTAAAGTGGACAAAAAATTGCGTTGCTATTAATACACATTAGTACGCACGTACATAGGTTTTGCTGATTATCAAGAAAATATTCTGCTTGGTAAGATTTGCGGTTCGTTATCATAACTGTTAGCATTGCTTAATATAAATTATTATTTTAACCGATTGTTGAGCTATCTTGTTTCCGCGATGACTCTTATGACACTTTTGAACAACGAATAAATATCCTGCTGTCAGCGTGGATTTTTCTTTCGATTTATGAGAATGCAAGTGCAATATTATTCTTGCTGACGACTCATCAGTGACGAGGTGGATCGAAGGTGTAAAATTTAAAGAAATTTTGTAATATCTGTACGTTTAATATTTTATAGTACGTTTGTTATTCATTTGGATATACTCTGTACTCCGTGTAGGCTTTTATTGTCTGTGATCTATGTCGAATATGTTTGACATTTTTATCGTTACTAGGCTGTTAGTCAATATTTGAATATATTGGATAATATTTAACAGGAAGATTTGCCAAACGATACGCGGTTAATATGCGTACATTGATAATAATTATTTCGCAACATATCGCACAGCTGTTGTGCTAATTAATGAAATAATAATTTTCCTTATTAGTAGACTAATTTCTAATATGTAATTATACAATTATTCAGAGATCAATTGGCATGATTCCCATAAATCAGTTGAAGTAGAGCAGCGTTAATTCGCATGATAAGCCAACGTAGAATGAACAGTTGGATAATCCAAGGTTATTGCGGTTCTCTTAATAAAAACATACAGACAATTTGATATGGATAATCATGCTTATACATATGTATATATATATATACAGGCACGCGTCACTGAGTTCACTCAGGCCTATGGCTATAAAATTTTGTTACAAGCCAAGTGCTATACCGAGCCAATATTTCATTTTCTCGTCCATTACTCCTATATACGATACAATTTTTTTAATTTGACTTCAGTACAAAGCTGGCATAATTAATCAAGTTCTAGTTAATTAACATTGTTGAATCCCACGAAAAATATGATCTCCATGAAAATCCATCGCATTTGTTAGTATTAATGACAGTCTCGTTACCATAAAAATACCAGTATACCAGATACCCTTCTATGTGTTCCTCTGTGAAGTCCACACGATTAATAAATATCAAAGGAAAAAGCTCCTTGGCTAATTGCTCGTACGCGCAGATGGAAAATTTCCATATGGTCGTATACGAAAATTTCTTGAGAATTGCCTTAAGACTGATCATTTATATTTGAACTATATAAAAAGTCAAGAGGGAATGTCGATATCGTTTTTTTTTCTTTTTTTTTCCATAAAATTCATAAAAATATTTTAATAGAAATATATTTTTAGATCTTTTTGAATTTTTTCAACGCTCCTTGCAATTTATCGATGCCAGAGACACGGGATTGCCGAGGGCTTGGATATTCTCGTAGCGGAAGCATCTCTTGCAATGGTTTGCTCGTTTATTCGCGTAATAATTTATTATCCCAGAAATAAGTACATCGAACGTATACACGTGGGATACTCGTGGACGGTAACAAGACACGAATATGCGGGTACGAATTTTCCGTATACAAGCTCTACGAATCCTCGACGTGATTTCTCTCTGCGCTTATAAATGACTGGTGGTCATTGAATTTCGTCTGATTACAGTGAATTTCCATGAAAGGCCTGACTCGATACTTTATATACGATCGAGCCGGGATAAACGATATTTGCCATACATTTCAGCTTCCGATAAATCATCATAACGTGTAAACTTTAAATTTAACAGACACTTTGGATACAGACTTGTTCCTATTCTTCTTGTTTAACCTTGATCAATAGTTCAATAATAAGGAATCATATTACTTTTCCTCTTCTTGAACAACGTATATACATAGCTTGATGGATGAACGCCTTTCTTTTCTGATACTGGTCCAGCGACCTGGGAACCGATTCTGTGTATTATATTTCGGCAAAAGTAGCTGGCATATCTTTAAATTATCCGGGACAAACATAGTTGAGGAATTTTGCCAAAAGTTAAAATCTCACTGAGTTGTTTACTTTTTTCACACTGATTTACTCTGACAAACATCCCACTGAATTACCGGTCCATTTGACTTCACTTAAAGGGTAAGATTTTCAGAGGATATTTTTAAGTGCCACGTCCCCATAACAAGTGTATGCTATTAGATTTCGATGGATTCCAACGAGAGTCTAATTTCTTATCAGGGCGACAGAGAGGAGTTACAGGATTTTTACATTAGTTATCTGAAGAGATGAGTCGAGTGCAGCATCGCAAGGAGCCGTTGAGGGGATTGAAATTTATACTTTATAATAATGGCTCTACGGTAGAGGGAACAGGAGTGCGGGAGAGAGAGAGAGAGAGATAGAATATCCGGGTCTAACATGACCTAACGGCGCAGATTAGAAGAACGCACTGATGCCGCTACTCGGAGATAAGAATTATCAGCTCTGCGGTTCTGCGTTTCAAGTGCTGCTCTGTGTTAAGAGATGAATCGAAAATTCTCATCGTTCAATTTTTTTTCTTACTGGTCAAACGGCATTTTCTTTTTGTGGTATTAAGATTTGAAATATTCTGTGGTAATTGTTTGCCTACTGTAAAAGCGTGTGAAACATATTCGCTCGCGAAAATCGTATTTTGCAAAAATTTGAATTTTCGATAACTTTGCATTATTCATTTCTTGTTCGTCGCATTTTTGAAACGTTCTTTTGTTACGTAAAAAATAATCGCCTGGTATTACTCTGTGCAACTAAATACCTTCTGCGACAGTGATAAGCCGCAAATAAAAGCCAATCGATACTTGATTCATTGGATTGTCAGGTTAATTGGATCGGATCATCAGGATTAGCGGGATTTAAATCTCGCTATACTCGAGGATTACTATAATACTATACTATAATAGTATACTACTATACGTTTGCCACGTGTACGCCTAAACGTGTTCTTTTTCTTTGAGTCTCTATTATATATGACGTTATCGTAATCGTTAATCATTACTGCTTTTTGTGTGCAAAATTACAGGTTTAATTTAAATGACCCGCTTAACGGGACTGGATCATGTAAAAGCACAGAGGCTTATAGCGAATATAAATAGAATAGCAAATAAATCATTTCTGTACCTCGAACGAAGCATGAAATCAGGTTCCACGTATTTCGCGGACTTTCCCATGGCGTAATACAAAACGCGTAATCTAAATTCTGAAGAAATACGTAAAATCGCGAAAAAAAAATCAAATCTGGACAAAAGCTAAAAAATTTTGATTTCATAATTAAACTTCAGTCAGTGGTACAAAAGCATTAAATATTGTAGCACAATGTTCACTATTCTAAAACAAGCTCACGTAAATGATTTAGGTACCGGTTGGTACAAGAATGACGAATGTCGTGGTACTAAATACACCAATAGTAAAAATAGGTTAGTCCTTGACTATGGTTCGTATTGTATTACGGTAACAATGAGAATAACAGCTCATTTCGTAGTATTAGGAAAATTACACTGGCAATTAAGTCTCCTCGCGTTATTCCATTGATCAGAGTTTACCGTTCCCAGAATGACAGTTTCGTACATCTTTATGGTATAGCTAAGCAGATGTATAATTTATATATCTTTTATGTCAACTTTAAATAGTTAATCAGATATGGGAAACACTAAAGAGGAATTTTTTCCAAAAACCTTTTTCTAGAAATTAAAAACTGACTCCTCATTATTAATACACATTTCGTGTACTAATTTTCGCAAACGTTCAGATATGCCATTACTATTCTCCAAATGTTTATCCAGATGTAATTAGTCCTTCCTAATATCTGATTATAATTACAGATGCAGTGGCTTGCCGTTATGATGTGCCTCTACGCCGGGGTTGCCAGCGCACGAACGGAAGAGGATCAAGCATCAGCCACAAATGGAAATGGGATTTCCGGTGCATTACCTGAACAGTGTTTCTACCAGTTATCGTCGGAATGTCCACCACAGGATCCGGGTGAATGTCCATGCAAGAGGATAATTTTGTCTCATGATAGTCCTGAGGCTCAGGCTGTTCTGTGTTGTAATTTAGACAGTCAAACTTTTGAGAGCGGATTGTCATGCGCAAGTAATTAAAGATTTATGAAATTGAATATAAGATTTACATACTTTTTTTGGCGTCCAATGTAATGCGTATTTATAATTTACAGATTTTCCAGCCAACGTTACGTACGTTCATATCAGAAATGCCACGCTTGATACGTTCAATGCTAGCGAAGTCAGATGGAGAAGACTGAAGTCTCTGGCCATTACGGATGGGAAGATCAATCACGTTAAGGGACAATTTCTCATGATGACTCCTACGCTCTGTCTCAATCTCTCAAATAATGCTTTGGTTGAAGTCGAGAACAATTCATTCACTAGACTCGCACATCTTACCACTTTAGATCTGTCTTATAATAATCTCACGCATTTACCTGCCCTTAATACCATGAACGGTCGAGAATTCTGGCTGGATATTTCAGGTAAGAATGCCCTTTGGACTCTGCCAGATTGCTTGGACAGTACGACGACGAATCGTGTGAATGTTTTTGTGCTTACTTTCGATACAATTTTAGGTACCAATACATTATGGTGTCACGATATTTATCAATATATCAATAAGACGGGCGAGAAACAGATCAACTTCAACAGAGAAAACGAAACCGTATGTTCTGCCAGTAAAACTTGGCACTGGTTCAATGCCACTGAACAAGTTCCTCTGAAACAAGTGCGCTATCTAAGCTTGGTAAGTTTTTCATTGAAAAATATATTTCAAATCTTTCTTGCTTACTGGTACACTTGATCGATATAATTAAATATCTTTTATATTCGTTAACTGATGGCATTGCTCACGTTACCATTTTGACATTGTTTGTAATAAATTGCTTTCAATTGTCAGCTACAAACGGAATGCCCGAAAGGCGAAACATGGCAGTGCCAGTGCAACTTCAGGAGATTAGACATAGTGAAAGGGAAGCAGCCAACTCTAGCTGTGAATGTGGATTGCAGTGGAATTCAACTGACGGAGTTGCCGGAGAAGTTGCCTCGTAATACAATAGCACTCAACGTCTCTTATAATAATGTATCTATCGATTTAATTATAGTCAACCAGACTCACTTCGTGTCCCCAAGCGAGAAACAAGTATTGGAAAAATAACACATTCTTAACTTACAGATTACGGTGCTTGACGACCTGAGTACGAATCCTTGTTATCAGGATATCCGTGAATTTTATGCGGATTACAATAATATCTCATCCATCAATAAGCTTGAGGGTTCCAAATTTTTGGACAACTATGCTCTTCTTAGCTTGCGTTATAATAAAATTAAGTCGGTAGGTATATGTCCCTTGTTTCACTCAAAAATAATATTACTTTTGCTTTGTCTGCTTCTCATGTAACTTTTGTGTATGACAGCTTCCAACGTACATCTTAAGTCCTAATGCTCGTGATAAGAATTTCGGGAGTTCAAGGCTCGTGAAACTCGGTGGTAACCAATTACACTGCGATTGCAACACGGCCAAATATTTAAAGGTGAGCTTAAGATCGTTTAGGATATTATAAAGTATAATTTCTTAATTTATATCGAATCCGACAGACTCCAAGAAATGAATGTATTTATATGAATATTTGAATTCCGATTGAAGTTCGGTAGACATTTTCGTAATCATCTGCTCGTGTGTACTTGTCCTTAGGTATGGTTACAAACGCGCATTCTGGATTCGGACGAGGTGTTGTGCGAGAATGTCAAAGAAAAGGTCGTCGATCTGGAGCCGTCGAAAATGTGCGTCTACCCGGGCGATTGGACGGATTATATATATTATATAATAGCGACAGAAGTAATATTACTGATTAGCCTTGTCGCCAAGGTCTCATATGATTACTGGGTCTTTAAGACTGCAGGATACCTTCCATGGCCAGCGAACAAAATGCCAAAATTACCTTGTGACTGGTTATGCGAGACATAACTCTATGAGTAATGGTAAACTCATTATTTTATTGATATTTGTGATAAATTCTTCGTAACAGGACAGCAACGCGAACAGCCTTTTTTATCTTGAAAATGAAACAGATCACGATTCTATCAATATTCAGAAATGGGATAAAGTTTTATCCAACTTCCCACATCGTACTGTGTCAATTGGATACTTTTTTACAGCTGCGCCAAGAGATCTTTATTATACTATAGGTATAAAAATGACTGAGGGTAACTCTATCTTACCTTTCTTATTTTTTCTATTAGCAAGAATCTTTTCTACATTGCATAAAGTATGCCTTGCGGCTCGTCGAGTGACGAGGCAACGGTGTTAAAGAATTAAGATAATATAAGCCCAAGTGCCGAAATATATTTTATAATGAATGTTAAGGAATAACGTTGTAACACGTAACACATGGTATATATATATATAAACATTTTTATTTCCGTTTAATCGTATTGATAGGCAAGACAATTTGTTGCTAATGATCTTTTACAAGCCGCACGAAAAATTGTATTTGCTGTCAAGTTGCAAAAAAATAACTTGATCGTTTGAAATGTTGAGTGCAATTATGACAACGTGCAATGTAGCTGTTAGGGACTCACATGTTGTGTCGATGGTTAAGAGTATCTTGCCGAAATGAAATCATTATGCGAATCACTTTTTTGGCGTTTCAAATCCATGACAGGCATAATTTTGTTAATCCAGCGTTCGATCACGAATAACATCCGCGGAATATGCTCAATTGATAGAATGGCCAAACTTGCCGCATATGATATAATATTATATACAAGGTATGGTCATTAAAAATGATCCTTTATTGTTTAAGCATCTTGGATAATAATGCTCTAGTCTGTAATAGTTGACTCGGCGCAGTCAGACTGTACAAGTTGAAGGAAACTGAAAAGGAGGGAAACTAAGAAAAAAAAAAGATTTAAAAAATAAGGCACCTAACGTAATCTCTTATCATGTATAAAGTCTAATGCAATGTATGTATATACAAATTTAATAACCATTTATATTTCCAACATGTCTCTCTAAAATTGTGATTTGGGACATCCTTATTTTCTTTATGCTGATTTTACTTTCTTGAACGCTGGGAAAAAGGAGTATGAAAACAGAACGCTTACAATTTCTTTTTTTTTAACGATTTATTTGAACTTATTTTTATACTACAGGCAGTATGTCTAAAATATATGTCCGTGAAAAATCCTTATATTGTGTACAACTACTTATTTTCATCTTTAACATTTGTCCTTTTTTTTGCGCTCTTAATCGTTGTTTTTAACTGTTTCACTTTTTTAGTCGATATAGATTTTTTATTGGTTTTCTTTAAGGTCTTACTAAACGACCCACCTACCCGTTTACCCGGTTTCTTAAGTTGATGTCCGATTCTCGATATTTTCTTTTTTCCAATATTAGCCAAACTCTCACTTTTATTTCCGGTGTTTTCTTTAATCGTGTCACCATTTGATTCTACAGTCTGACTTTCCTTGGCTCGATTATTTCCCTCTCGTCTTTTCCTAAGAAACAAAATTACAAGTCAACAAAGTCAACAATACTGAAGGAAATGATTAATGAATGTACAGTCTTATAGCGAGCATAGAGCAGAGAGACAGTTAATTGAGTATAGAGTAAAATTACTCACTGTTGCTTTTCACGACGTTGTTTTTCATACGTAGGAATGGTAGATATGGAATCTCTCTTAGGAGCTTCACGTTCCATTTTTCGTTTTTCCTTCTTGCTATGCTTTTTCATAGCAAGCATATATTCTGGTACTTCACAACCGGACTCGCGCATTATAGCGGCAATGCTATCACGAATGATATATTAGTTATTTGAACAATTTAGAAAAGATATTGCACTATGCAATTTTAAATACCTTCTCAAGTTTGCAGTATCGTCTTGTGTAAAGAATGTTAGTGCTTTTCCTTTATGTCCAGCACGACCAGTACGTCCTACAAAAATGATTTAAGTGTACATGTTGCTTCAAAACTGGTCATTTTTTCATACAGAAACGAATTAATCGCACTCAAATAATAGGATTAGAAAGTTTTAATTACCTATTCTGTGAATATAGGAAATGGCCGATGGTGGAAAATCATAATTGATGACGAGATTAACTCCCTTGAAGTCAATACCACGACCCATGAGTTCGGTACATATCAATACCCAAATCTTCCCTTCTCGGAAACACCTCACAACGTTATCTCTCTGATAATAATAAATTTCAGGTAAGTGCATTGATAGAGTATCTTTAAAAATTTGGTATTAATTACAAAGTAATTACTTGTGTTTGAGTTCTATCTGCATGGATTACATCCACATTGATTCCATCATAAATAAGCTCGTTAAAAAGTTCCTGAGCTCTTTCTTTGCTCTGGACAAATACTAATACTGGCGGAGACATACCCTATATAAATATATACATATATTTACACGCATATTAAATAATAGGTACCAGAATAATTTAAATATGATTATGTTTTTAGTTACTTACTTTCTGAATTATATCTCTGAATGCAACCAGTTTGCCTCTTTCGCTTCCTACAAATAATAATTCCTGCTCGACCAATTCAGTTGCGGCATTTCTAAAATGGTGCAGTAGTATTAATATCCTTAGAATAAATGATAGTTAATGATCTCTTACCTCTGACCAACTGTAACATTTATAAGGCCTTTTAGATTGTGCCGACACCACTTTGTAACTGCTGGTGTATTCGTGGCACTGAACATTGCTCTACGCAAATTACTATTTGTACATGCCACTGAAATTTGATCTAATTGATCACGGAAACCTCTTACACCATCTTCGAATAATTTGTCTGCTTCGTCCACTATCAGCCATTCCACGCTGACAATTTAAATTATTTAATTACAATTGATTATTGTGTGAAATAACAATCATTAAGCTGTTAATGATAACTTACTTGTTTAACGAAATTGCTGGAGGTTCTTGATTTAAAAGAAACACTAATCTGTTAGGTGTTGTGATAAGAATGTCTAAAAAAAAAATGAAAATAATATAATGCAAATTGAATACTTGTAGCAGACAAATATATTGAAGATACTTACCATATTTTTGAGAGCTATTTGGTCCGTATTTAGTCAAAGCTTGATTAATTTTACTGATAATATGGATTCTGAAATCACGACCTTCGCTTAGTCTAAGACATTCTCTGTAAGTTTGCTTTGCCAATTCTCTGGTTGGGCATACAACTACTGCACGAAATCCTTTCTTTTGTGGACCACCCAAATGGTGAATTATTGGTAAAAGGAATGCTGCTGTTTTTCCTGAACCTGTTGGTGCACAGGCAAGTAGCTGTCTGTTCTGTTTGGTTAAAATGCAAAATAGTTTAGAGCAATAAGCAATACATAGTACTGTGAATTACATTAATCTTACTTAAAATACCTGTAACATAATAGGGATAGCTTGCATCTGAATTGGAGTAGGTTGCTCATAACCACAAGTTTTTAGATTTTTAATCAAATCCTGTGCAACATTGTGTACTATTGACAATTCTGAAAAAGATTCTATAGGTGGTGGAGCATGCCGTCCCACTACAGATATACGATTTTGGTTTCTAGTTTGGTTTATCTGAAAGTAGCAGTTTTTATGAATAAATTGTTCTCTCAAAATATGTATCTTGTCTTTCAGAAAGTTAAACATTTTTAATAGATAGTCGTTATTTATAAAATTTTAACCTTTTCTTGTTCTAGTTGCATTATCTTCTGCTCCGTCATGGCTTTCTTTTGCTTCTTGATTTTGATTTTACTCCCATCCTGTGGAACTGTCATGCCATCGATAAGAGTTAAGGCATTTGTCGTTTCCTCTGTTTCCCCTATTTCTATATTTTTTTCATTTGCATCCTCCAGTTTCAGTCTTTTGGTAGGTTCCGAATAGCCGTCATTTTCTTTTTCGATTTTAACTTTTACAGTCTCTATCTCGTTTGGCCTCTTCGCAAGCTTCAAATATTTAGGAAAAATAACATATAAGCCATTCTATATGCTACCTAAATGATTTCCATAAAAACGGAGTAATCCGAATTACAAAATAAGGTTAATTCATATGTGGAAACTTACTTGGAATCTTTGAGCATCTGTACGAAAGCGTTTCATATCAAATTTTGTCCCAACAGACAATTTCTTAAAAAGATCGTGTGCATCCATGATCGATATTCTGTTATAAAATTACACTATTATAATTCCATTCACTTAAATTCACACCATAAAAGTACACGTGCTACAAGTCACAGCTGTCATTCCTATCGTAAATCGTTCAGTCGGTACCATAGATCAAAACAGAAAGACTAATGAAAACAGACGAGTTCATTGGTTCTAAAAAGAGTCCAATTGCCGTACATCCAATAGCATTTGCTCTTCAACCAGCTGTATTGCGCGCCTATTGTTCATGAGAAATTAGCTTTATGTTTTTAGTTTTTATAGTTCAATTATTTGAATGAAGTCATTTCATACATTGATGCGTCTATGCCCTTAGTAGATCACGTAAACGGTGTCGGTTGCAGCTGAATTTAAAATGTCTGTTGATTGTTTGTTGTTCCTTCTGAATATTAAAAAACGATACGTTTATCGTTAAACTAATTCGGGTTTCAACGTGAACCGCGACATTCGTCATGAACAAGAAAATGCAAGTACGTATTTCATTGTTCTTATTATCCTTGAAAAACTTTTTAAGCTATCGAAAATTCATGGTACGGCTTAATTTGTTTGTAGTGTCAATCACAACCTGGTACTTGATTTCATCTTATAATAACGCTGCTTAAAGTAGAGCAAATTCTTTTTTTGGCTACTAATGTGATAGTCTGATACTAATTTCCTTATTACTTGTTAATGAATTATCAATAAATATGGGTTTGGCACTATATTCGATATACCTTGATGACTACACTGCGTTAGTGTTCGCCGGTGTTTGCCGGTATTCGTAAGGTGTAGTAAGTTCTTACACATTTTTTTCTAACTGGAATGATTGTCAAATTATTGTATTAGTTATTTTAAAATATGTGATAAATTTTGTAATGTCGTATTTACTTTTAATGTAAAGGTTTGGTATGCATTATTTTTTGCGCTTAAAATTAAGTGGATAAAAAAGGAAGTGAATGATAGATTTGAAAGTAATGTTATAACTGAGAAATTCTATTGTGTTATAATTTATAAGTATTAAAGACGTGGGCAGACTATTTACTGCCCACTGAAATTCCTCAGTTCATATGCTATATTACTTACACTTATCATTTACTATATGCAGTAACGTTACTTTGAAATACATTTTCTATATGATATGTTTCTAATATTTAAACATATCTTCTTGAAAATTACTTATTGCCTACGTTTTAATAATCTTTGCTTTACAGAATTATTAAGAATATTATAATGGATCAGGAAAGGTATGTTTCTTGCATCAAACTCAATGGCATTCCAATTCTTCCACCATTGGTAAGTGTTTTAACGAAATAATATTGTACGTGCATATTACATATGATTAGTTAAATGAAACTTAAGATTCTGCTGTGTGCAAGAGCAGCTGCATAAAAAAGAACAACTGTTTTAGATGACGGAAGATATTAGAACAGAAATGAATTATTATAAGCAGTTAGCAATGGCAGTGGAAGAGAAATTAAAAACATTGCAAATTGCCAAAGAAGCTGAGACTGACAAATGCAAAGGAGATGTTCCAAGATATTATAAGAAGTATACAGAGGACAGAAGTAACTCTACGGATTCTGCTGCCAATGATTCTATAAATATTGAATCAGAGAGTAACTCTGTTGATACGACACCCAATACTATAACTGTCATTGATTTTCCAATGAAGGAAGGAAAGAAAACTGATGAGAGAAATAATCTTGAAAGTACAGACATAAGCATTACTGAATCTGTACTGGAAACAATTAATCGTCAATGGAAATCAGTATCCGATGACGAAACCGTTTCATGTCCCAACGAAACCCAACTAATTGGTAGTATCAGTTCTGATACCGTTACTGCGAGCACGGACTTGAATCACTATTTAAATGAAACAATATCGACCAGACCTAACACTGCCGAAACAACACCCGAGACTTGGAAACCACAAGTGCCTAAAACTTTGGATATTGTACCAATAACCGTAGATGCACCACATCCATTGGAAAGCAAATCGGTGTTAGAAAACACTGAAGCAAGTCATATGGAGGAGTCCACATTGGAAACTCCGAAATTGGTTCGACAAGGCTCTTACGTTTTGGAAACTCCAAGTCCAATGTTGCTAGCACATTTGCAAACAGAATTAGCGAATACGACCTACGTTCCCACAATGACACATAATACAATAAAGCGTAAAGAGTGGAATATCACACAAGCTAAAACGGAGTGGGAAAATCAAATTAAAAACAACCAATTCATTGTTTCGGATAACTCAAGACATGAAGCAGGATCCAAGCAGAGAAGAAACAGTATATCAAATACCAATAGTCAAAGAACATGTAAGTCTGTTGCTCATGCAAAAGGTCGTCCTCCTCTTGGCATACGTCAAAGTACAAGATCGGTCGATTGTATCCAAACTATGCTTGCAAAGGAGTATCGAACTCGAGGTACCAATAATAAAAATAATTATGGCCAACGGTGCAGTTCTAATACATGTAGTGTTGTGAAAAATTATAGTAGATGGAAATCCAATAAAAATGTATCGATATTAAATCTGGCTAATAAATTAGGAGGATCACTAGGAAGTCTTAGCAACGTCAACACGCAACCGTACAGATGTATTAATAAGGAACATACGGAAGATGTTCAACCAAATAAAAACTTCCAGAAAGGCTCTATAATGGATAGCGAAACACAGAATTCAACAAGTCCATTGAAATCTGTGGTAACGTCCGAAAAATTGCTGACTATTTTTAAGGAAATTCAAAGTGCACACGAAAAACAAATGGCAGATCTTATGGACAGACAGCGAAGAGAACAATCCAATATGCAAAAGGAATTTGAGAGGCAGCAAATACTTTTACTGACACAAATTAAAAAAACGTTTCCTGGAATCTCAATGAATGTACTCCCGGAGTCAAATTCGAATATAGTTTTGGATAAGTCAATACCGTCATCTAATGAAATATCTATGGATACCTCTCGAGAACTTACACAACAGAAAATAAATGAAAACTTGTCAGAAACTTTACAAAAAGTCAATGAAGTGCAGTGTGTGGAAGAGATAAATATTGCAAATGTTATGAAGTGTCCTCTGGATTATATTTATCCTGCAAATGGAACCTGTCATTCCTCGCATTGTGAACGAATTAGTAGTCAGTCTACGCAAACCTCTGAGGATGAAAGTGTTTCCAAAACCGATGACTCGTCGTCAACAAAAGATATGATGACACAAAGTTACAATAATGATGATTACAATAGTAATGGGAAACAATCTGACAGTTCTGAACGCAGGCATTCTAATGTTATCAGACAACTATTTCCACTGGATAGTAGAACAACGCATCTACCAGTCCCGGATAATACCTTGTATACAGAAAATCATGTAAGTTGAAATCATAATTATTTATAGCGTTTACCATGCTGTATCCTAGCCTTATACTGTTCTATTAATTTTCCAGATTCGTGCAGCTACAATAATAAATGCGTATGCTAGAGGCTACTTGGTACGTAGATTGATGAAAACGGAGAATGTCATTGCTTTAAAAAATACTTACAAGGAAGCACTGCATTGTATGCTTAAGTTACACGTGGATGCACCGCTAAATTTGCCGGAACTTAATTTCCATCAGCGCCTTCAATTGCAGGTAGTTTCCATCTTTTTAATTAAGTACAATATTATTTTCTAAGCGTTACAATGCTCTTCCCAACGAACAAGAATTTCCATTAACCACTGTACTTTATAAAAGTGTGATGCAGCTTCGATGAACATAGTGGAACTGTTTGCACAATGTCCTTCGAAGAGGATGCAAGCGATAGCACATGATCGTGAAATCAAGAAATCTCGATCAGAACGACCAAGTTCGGCAAGATCATTTTCTTTCGCAACGCAGCGGACGCTTGCAAGAAAAAAACTTAAGGAGTATGATTCTGCATAACATAATAACGCTTATTTTTTTAACGATTCATTGTTTTAAATAAATTTTGTGTTTTAATTGATACAATTCATAATGAAATTATATTATTTCGCATGTGGAATAATTTTAACTGTACTGGACTGAATAACTTCATACCATGTATTTTTTAAAAGTATGTTATGTCTCTTCTACTTACTTATTTAATTACTAATAGCGATCAAATCAATCATCTGTGCATCCTATCAAAAAAATTGTATTCTTTGTTCCTAAGTTTTTAATGTCTTTCTTTTACAGAATGGGAGAATATCAAACACCTACAGTGAGTCGGTCAACTTCATCCAGGACGAGATGCCAAACTTGGGCTTCACAAACGAGGGAGAAGCGTTCGCCTAATATATTACGTGAGTGAATTATTTTTTGACTAATTATTATAGATGGAAAGTGTAAATATATATAGTTACTAGTATAGTAAAGTACTAGCATGGACGAATCACAGTATCCGCGATGCGAACAAAGACTAAATTGTTCCAGATCAAGGTATAAAGAGAAGTACCAGTGTAGGAACGGTGCGCAAGCCATGGCGATAAAAAAAGACACTAAAGTGCCTTTCACAGTTTGATCTAAGTCAGCAATTTGTACAAATTTTACTGCGGTTAATGTGAGAAAAAAATATTAAGGAATTTCACCTAGTGCCTGATACGTATAATTTTTAATAAATTTATTTAGTATACATTCATTAAGAATAAACAGTGAAAGGTGCGCTATTGCAATCCTGTGATACGTGAATTAAATTCATGAACACTTTTCTTTACATTTGTTATTGATCAGTTTTACAACGAGAGTAATAACCCTACGAATAATAATCTCTGAAACCTATTGCAATAAATGAGTATACATTATGAATAGAAAGGCTTTAAGCTAGTGCATACGGGAATACATAAGAACAATATAAACGCCACAAGGATACATGATGTGCCATTGCTAATACAAGAATAGGTTGCTTTTGCGATTGAAGTAAAAAATCTATTGTTATGTCAATGGTTATTTATTAATAATTACTATTTAAGATTGTAAGGTTTTGTCATTTAATTCACTAACTTTCAGTTTTCTATGGTGTAAAAGAATAATTTATTATCAGTACATTGTAAATCCATAAATTTTGTTTTGTTCCATTAGTTATGAATTATTTATAAGAGTAATTTCATATCTATTTTACAGCGTGTTTTCAAAAGAAAATTTTTTAATCATATCTGTGCTAATTGTAGATTATTACATTTAATATCAATTAAGCTTCCAAGCAACGACATGTAATATTTTTATTGATTAGATCTCTACTATCAAATGCAAGATATTTTTTTTAATTTGAATTGTGTAAAACGTTTTATCAGCTATTCATAATGCTAGTGTTACAAGAACTAGTTTATGATATTTTTATGCAAGAACGGATTTGTAAATTACATAAGAATTTTTTATTTTACATTAATTGTATATCAATAGAAGTTTAAGTCAAGTGCTTGCCATTAGTCAAAGATCTGCTCTAATGAGAAAATTAGAATTAGATACGGATTTCTTTTTGAAAAGCATCAGAATTTATCTTATGGAGGATTGATTATAATTAGAAAATAAATTCATTTCAAGTATGAAATACTATTTGCGTGTTAAAAAGATCAAACTATAATATTTGGCACTTTCGAACATCCGGAATGATCGTAACAATCATTAGTCATATCCATGACGCCGCGGGAGACCTTTGGCAAAAATTAAAATGTAACGAAAATTATTTACAATAATAATGGTCTTGTTTTATTTCGTATTGTTTCATTAGAAAACATTCTTAATTCTAAATAAGTGTGCTATTGGTCCACAGAATTATTTAAATATTTATTAAAGATAGTTTTTCTAGTTGTTAAATATATTAATGTAAGTATGCTGTATTATCGACTAAATTGATCGTAGTATGTAAAGAGGTAAAGTGCACGGATTGCCTAGTGTCGAGGAGAAACGGATACGCATAGGTCTGTCTGACAGTGTGTTAATGATGATTTGTCAAAAACTGACATTTTAATTAAGAATATTACATCGACAGATTTACATTTGCTGTAAGCAGGTAAGCCTTTGTTACTATATTTCGTGAAAGCCAATTAACGATGCAGTACGAGTTCATCATATAACCTCGAAATTGCTCAACGTCAACCTTGAGTCGATTTCTTCGTTACAGAATTACTATGTACCCAAGATTGAAGAGCTAACAAGAAATCAAGATGTGTGATAATGTCAATAATAATCCGTTTGCTGGTTTATTTTCAACGGTAAACGACGCTTCGTCGTTCTCGCAAACTCAGACCACTGTTGATGAAATCAACGATGTTCAAAAATCTGTTAACGAGGCTGAGCATGATCGGTCCTTGTCAGAATCTGAATCGTTGAATATTTCGCAAAGTAATTCACTCGAAGACAAACTTATTGATGATGTATTTGGTTTGACATTGAAGAAGGAGGGAAAGGGAACATCTGCAAGACAATTAGTCTTTGTCGATACAGATTCTATAGAACATGCTGTGTTTGAACGACTCATGTTGCCTGACCCAGAGTCAAAGCTTGTACCCGCCAAATGTCCAAAAGGCATTGCGTTGGACAGTCATGTTGTTCAAACTCAAATTGTATCGTATCTCTTTGAGAGTTTCTGTAGACTACAGAGGTACAAGGTTGTTGAAGGAATGTCTGAGACAGTAAGCAACGTTAGCCAAATTATTTTAAGAAATGTTGGTACAGCTCTGCAAGAGCCTGAGCTATTCCAAGGACAAGATGTAAATATTTTGTTACTCATTCTTTAAAACGTCATTTGGTAATTATATTTTGCCAATACGGAATACACCTAAAATAAAATATTTCTTTCAGATCCATGGACAATACGTTGCTCTATTTATGGACAGCCACTCAATAAACCAAGATTTATCATCATTTACTTGTGGCATTGTCTCGCAATTGAGCTTGGAGAACAATGATTCTTCAGAAACCGTAATAAGGACAGTCTTTAGCCCTATCCTCGATATAATACATAAAGAAGCAGCCAAGAGTAATCTCTTAATTTTTAGACAGTATTGGTTCACTCTGCTACAAACATTTGCATTATCGGAACCTTTAGCAAAGTTAATTATCAGTCACAGTACTCCAAAATCTGGCCAAGGTCGAGCATATGCAGACACACTGTTGGGTGCATTGTTTAGCCTTAGTTGTCTTCCTAAGACTATTGAGGCTCCGTTTGATTTCTTTGATAAACCTTTACAACAGGTATGTAAAAAAACTAGAAATATCCTCATGAAGTGAAGTTTGATGAAAATTTCCTCTGGGACTTTGCACGAACTTGTTATTAATAAGCCATATTCGCTCTAGCCAAGTGCAGCTATGGAAGGTAATATATGGACAGCCTTGGATGCCTTGGGTGAATCTTTGCATAAGGTTTTCCACTCGCTCTTAAAATGCTCTGCCGAATTACGTCATTTGACGTTACAATGGATAGGGAATTGTTTGCACACAAATGCAAATCGTGGTAAATTATGGAATTCACACAGCGAGATTTCTGTTGGACCTGCGCTATCCGTTTCCGATGGTTTCATGCTAAATTTGGGCAATATTCTACTTAGACTGTGTCAACCGTTTTGCGCCAAATTAGGTGACAGCAAAATACTGAGAATCGATCCTACATATTGTGCGATAGAGGTAGGTACGCTTTATAATACAAACAAAAAATATAAATTTCTGATGCACGCGAAATTAAGGAGAAATTTTTTCTTTAGGCCAAAGATGATAAAGAAAGTCGAGTTCGTGGCTTACACATGAAAGGCATGACTACGGAAACTTGTTTAATTCCAACACCTGAGGGAGAAACTCGTCCTGTGGCAGATTCTTACGGATTTGTCACGGAATGTTTCTTCCTGACCCATCGTGCTTTGGATTTGGGCTATCGAGTAGTTTTAGATAAGCTTATGAGGTAGATTTGAAAATCATTTATATATAGCTGTATGTATACTTTTTTTTAGAACTAACCATTCTTCTTTTTATTAGGACTAATCAAGACTTAGCAAGAATACAAAGAGTTTATAACGACGCACAGGTTGGTGGTGGCTCTGAAGTATTGGAAGTGCTCACTCACAAAATGGAAATGGAGATGACGAAGTAAGCAGGCAATTTTAAACACTTCATCCTGTGGAAGGACTGATACCATCTTCTGTTGCCAGGTATTTGTCACTAAGGGCTAGTCTACTTGTGCCGGAAATGCTAAGTCTTTTAGCAAAGTTTCATGCTACAACCGCAGAATGGCTTATGCAAGTCAATCTGGATAACGTGAAGATTCAGGAAGCCGAACGTGCCAGTTATGCTCCAAAGGAATTTAAACCTGTCACATTCCCATTGCCGGATACAGTTCCAGACACATTAAGGTACAATGATTAATACATTTTAATGAAACACAACGTAACACCATGAATGTAAACCATTGAATCATAACATAACATTCATATTTGGAGTATAGAGAGAAATATTGTAAATCGTAGAAATTATATTGAAAACTATGGAATCGCTGCGTCTAGTTAACTCTAAAATGAAACACATTATTCCCAGGTGTATTCCTGAGTTTGTAGTGGAAAATACAGTCGGATTTTTATGCTTCTTACGACGACAAAATCCTAACACTTTTGAAGAGCAGGGCCCAAGCTTTCTAAAGCCAATACTAACTGAGGCAAGTTATCTATTATTAGCGACTGCGCAGAACATTTGGAATAAAAATTGTATTCAATTAGGTTGTAGCGTTAATGGAATCACCACATCGATTATATAATCCGCATTTACGAGCCAGACTTGCAGAAGGGTTGGAAGCGCTCTTACCATCGACCGATGACGGTAATAATCAAGCAGTACAGACTCTTGGAACATTCCATAGACAACAGCTTTTCATTACACATCCTCATAGGCATCAGGTTTGTATAATTTGAAGTAATTAGACCTTTTTAAAATTTTCCATTACCATGCAAAATGACTTATTTATTCCATAGATTGTCGCAAACCTGCTTAATGTTTTCGTAAGCATCGAGATGACCGGACAAAGTGTTCAATTTGAGCAAAAATTCAATTATAGACGACCTATGTACATCGTAATGGATTATCTATGGAAAATACCTGAGCACCGTCACAATTTCAAGTAAGTATCCATTGCGAATAAGATTTTTTATTGTTTGCATTAACATTTGTGACAATCTCTTTTTCGAACCACAGATTTCTGGCTGAAGACGCAGAAGCAAACATGGAGGCAGTACAACCGCCATTATTTTTACGTTTCATTAACTTACTAATGAACGATGCTGTATTCCTCTTGGATGAAGCTCTCTCGAACATGGCTCAATTAAAACAAATGCTTCAAGCAAGGTAATTATGTTTTACGAAATTTATATGGCTATACTAACATTCGTTTTCATCATTTCAATTAAATATTTGTGAAATAACAGGGAAAGTGGGGAATGGAATAAACTGCCTCAACACGAACGTGATCAGCAGGCTGGATATCTTCAGCATATAGGAACGATAGCTCGTTTTGACAATATATTAGGAAGGGAAACTATACATACACTAAAAATGCTTACAACAGAGATAACTTCTATATTTTGTCATCCTACTATGGTGGATCGTATTGCGTCCATGCTTAATTACCTACTTTTACAGTTGGTAGGACCTAATAAAAAAAACTTGAAGGTTAGATATATCTACTGTGTACTTTCTCAAACATATACACCAGAGCTGAATAATTTGTATGGATTTTTGATTGGCTACTGCTTTACGTTACAGGTGAAGGATCAAAAAGAATATGACTTTAATCCCGCAAATTTAGTATTGAATATCTGTGAGATATATATTAATCTCAGTAAAAGCGAGACATTCACACTTGCCGTTTCTCAAGACGGACGTTCTTACAGTTCTGAACTGTTTAAACTAGCAGATAACGTTTTGGGTGAGTATTTAAGTAAATGTGTATTCTGATTTATTAACAAGTTTTTTAAATATATTTATCACTGAATTCTTCATTATGTTATAGCAAGAATCGGTGGATTCGGCATTCTAGCTGATCTAGATCAATTTGCAAAGAAAGTAGAGGAAGCAGCACATCAAAAGAAAGAGGAAGAAGAAATTCTTAACGGAGCTCCAGAAGATTTCCTCGATCCGATAATGTCGACACTGATGACAGATCCAGTCATTCTGCCATCTTCAAGGATAACAGTGGATCGTCAGACTATTGCTCGGTGAGTCATTGCACAAAATTTACATGTAATTTATATGATATCAATGATCCAATATGGAATCTTCGGTGAAGAAAGTTACCGTACGTTTCACTAAAGATTGTTGCACATTTATGCAACGATTGTGCAACTGTCATGGAATTAATAAAACTTTCAGGCACTTATTGAGCGATCAAACTGATCCGTTCAATCGATCACCATTAACAATGGACATGATCAAATCGGATGTCGAACTGCGTAATAAAATAGAAGAATGGATAGCACAGCGAAAGCAAGAGAAAGGTTCCACCAGTAGTGAAACATGAATCGTTACATCAGTTCCAGCTAGTCGTGTACATGTATACGAGTGCTTCTGATGAAAAAAAAAATCATAAGAATATGTATACTATCATCACTTCGATCAGTTGTATAATAAAGTGTGGGTAATCGAGAAAGTAAACTATTAGCAGCATCTGCGCTTACGTTGGGCTTATTTAAAAAATATTGGCATTTTATTTGAATTGGTCATGGTCTTAAGTCAAAGTATAATTTTTATTTTTATTCATTTTTTGGTGTATACTTTGTTTGTGATACACAATTTTTAAGTGCAAGTTATTTGTTTCAGACTACAGTGTTTTGTGTGTCGTGTAAATATCTACCTCCTATTTTGTATCGCTTTGCGAAGTTGAGTGATCTTGTTGAAAACTTGTTACTCGCGTAACGTGCAATTTGCCGATATAAATTATGTGTGATGGGATATAATAATAACAAGAACAACAACAACAACAATAATAGCGTCGACTATCGATAAGTTCATGATAATTTTCGTAGACATAATGATAATCCGTTATGTCATAATTGCGTGTAAATGACTGAAAGAATAATAATTATTTAAAGTTTTCTGTAGTCATAACATTTGGTGTTGGGTGACTGTCACTATTTATGGGAATTAAATGAAGGGTTGGTGGAAGGGAGAAATTAGGCGAATTAAATTATAGAAAAAATCATCGAGACGTAAATGTTTGAAAATAAATATTTATTTCTTTATTTCAATAATTTAAAATATGTCTATCCACCAATTATTAAAGTATATTCTCTTGTACAGCTAAAGACAATGATTTGACATTTGTAAAGACGTATATCACTTAAAAGTGTTCATGACATATCTTCAGTAAAAAACAAAAACTGGTGTATTGCACAGCTTTTTAATCAAATATATAAAAAAAATTGCGTAATATATACTTTAATGATTCTTTAAATTAATTACATGAAAATAGTCATGACCTTGCAACCTAAAGATACCGGCATATTAACCAATGAAAAAAAAAAAAAATGTTCCGCAAGTATAAATACTGTTAAATGAACATCTAACAGTGTCATTATAACGTGGAAGCTTATATATTACTTCAGAGAGTTTACGCGTTCGAAATATTCGCTACGAACTGCCGTAAAGTCATATAAAAAATTGAATTTAATATTAATTATTTCTCTATCAGCTGCACGTCATCGACCCGCGACTCCCCATTGCATGTAATATGAATGTTTTTACATTTACGATCGTTTTAACTTGGATATCAAATGTGTATGTGAACGTATAAAAAAAATTTATTACGAAACTGTGTGCACTTGATCCAATGTGGTGTAATAAGATTATATATATATATATATATATCAAGTGTACCATAAAAGACAATTCCCATCACTAATTGGATGTAAGTTATGTTTAATAAATTATTCAAGGCTACGCAAACATTGAACAATAATTAATTGTTTTTTTTTCTGGTAATAGAAAACTTTAAATCACACACTAAATAACTTATCAGTAGTACAGCAATCGGCGCGTGGTATTTAACTAATTTCTATACGATTTATTTGCATCGAAAGATGACGCATAGCATACTGATTTTATATAAAATAATTTATCACGCATTGTAAACTAAATTTTTCATTCTCTTCGATAAAGGACAAAACGATTTGATCTAATTGCTATCAACAGCAATGTAATTCGTAGTAATACGTTTTATAAGAGTTAAGCTTTCAAAGCTTTCGCAAGCTCATTAAAGTCCGTTACGAACCACTTGGCTCGCGATTTGACGCTTTCTCGTACGACGTTACCGCCAAAGCCTGTAAAAAGAATTGCACAAGCATATTATTAATATATAAAGCTTGACAATCTTTTAAGGTTACCCTTCAAGCATCGAAAAAATATTCCAGACAAGCAACAGACAAAGCTTCACTCTTCGTATCGGAAATGATATGTGCTAATGTACTACGTTAACCCTTTTTATCAAAATCATACGTGAAGCAACAAACAACTTTGACTCGTGATACGTTGTCGACGGATTATCTTGACATATTTTGTCATTTTAAAAACCGAGTAACTGACAAGTTGTTGATTATTCTTTGTAGGGGGTCAGATAAGACTTATCGCATACCAATAAATGCGTTTGCCGGTGGGCAAGCTTCAAGATCCGTGGCTCCGTCTCCAATATGGATTATATTCTTGAACTGTTTTTCTTCTTTTAAAATACGTATAACTTCGGCTTTTCCGCCGCTTCTCGAGGTGGGCTCGTTCTCATCGAACCCAGCATATTCTCCTAAAGTAGGAAAAACATTAGATGAAAAAGGTAAATTCTAGAGATTCAATAAATATATACAACAATAATTGTTATACGGAAGAAAATTGCTTGTTTGATGCAAACCTGTAAAGTAAAATTTCAATCTGTTGGCATGAATATTTTCTCGTGGGATATTGAGTAGGTCGGCTACTGGTGCAATTAGACAACGAAATCCTCCAGATACCAGGTACACTTGTTTTCCATTCGAGTGTAGAGTATCAACTAAATTTCTAAAAAAAAAAAGAAAAAGGATAACATATGTGAATATCAAGAAAGAATTCCTAATGTCTCTTGTATCTTCTATGACTCTTTACTTTTCACAAGAATTATTATATTATACATTGTTTGCGAAATAGTTGATAAATTTATTACTTTATGCCTGGTGTCAACCTCGGTGGATGAGTACGTAAAAATTCCTTCACTTGCGTCAAACTTGGCTGAATGATATTTAGTCTGACTGACAATGATTGTTGGAACGTCATGTTTCCTTGCATCGCCGCTTTTGTTCTGCAATAATACATTGTGCGACGTGCGTCATTAGACATTTTGTGACAAATAACCAGAGTTTGTATTATTATGCCGACACGAGTACATCTTTGTACGAATATTCTATATACTTTTACTGTATTTATGATATATTTATTTAATTCCTGAATTCACTTGATCAGCCTTTTATATGTAAAATAAAATTTGATCTACTAATTTATTATAAATATAAATTATTTCTTCATCTAGCAGTCTGGATACAGCAGTTATAAAGATATTTTCATACCAATCAACGAACAATTGGATTTAAAGACGAAAATAAAAATGCCAGCTGTTTAAACAGATTGAAATAAGGAATGTGCAGATATATTTTTCGTATGGGTCTTACAAAATTCTGTCTTTCGATTAACGAGAGTAAATAGAATAAAAAAATTTATCAATTTTATGATAAAATTGAAATATCAATAATTTAGGCGTGCCGCGTTCAACTTACAATTCCGCAACTTGTTCGCCTTTGCCACAAAACTTAGCAAGCTCGTCGATACCCTCGTCCTTAATGACCGTAGAATCCACGTCGAACGAAACTGCATCGGCATTTTTCCAAATGAATCTGACCCCATCCAGTTTGGCCATTTCGATCTCGCGAAAGAATTCGCTACCACAGATATATTCCGGCATTATGATATGAGTTTACGTTGATCTTACGTATAATACGAAAGAAATGAAGAGAATCAACAGCTTTGTTGAGAATTACGCGTGCTTATTACTATACGGTGCGGACTCCGCGAAGGAACTGCGAGAATTTGCGAATTGTGGGATATAATAAACTGCCAGCCGACTGATAAAAGAGTTTGAGTATCTTTAAAGCAATAGGGAATATCTGTAGCTGCCACGAGGTCGTATCATGATAGCGTATAACGAGAAATACTACTGCTGCTATCTAATTGGTCAGGAATGCGTAATCCACGTGGGATGGAGGCAAAAATTGCGAGAGCGGTATAACTGCTTTAAACTCTTTCGTCGGTTTACGATAAAAATGATTAGATAAGTTTCTGGCAAATTGAGACACAAAAATGTATCAATACAGCAAGACAGAGTTACATCCACGAGAAAAACAGTAAGTATGATGTGTACATAAAATGCTTGAGAAATATTTGCCAGTGTCTTACGTTTGTAGTCATTAATACTTTTAAATGTGACAAGAAGATAGTTATATGATATATCAGGTATAATCGTTTGTACATATTTTTCGAAATCAGATTTCGCGATTACACTGTCTTAGTTCAAAATATTACATTTTTACCGACGGATATGAGTGTCAAATAAGCAACTTTTAATATTATTTTATTGCAACGGGACACTGAGGAATTATTACGTTCTCACGGGAATATAGTAGAGCGAGCATTAAAAGGATATTCTTATATCTACATAATTGCAACAAACAAGTTGGCCTCATTAGTATAAGTGAAATTGAATCATTAAAGTGACGGTCATGCGATTTATAACTTTCTGTCGAAACTACAAGATTATTTGGCGTATAACTAAAATATGGTAAACATCTAGGTCGTGACGTATTGTAGATAAAGCATAAGGCAATACTTCCGCGATATTGAACAGAATTGTACCTTTATCGGTCAATAAACTTAATCGGCAGATGTTAGTCCAAAGGCAAACTTCCGATAATGCTATTGAACACTGTAAACTCGTTAGATATCGTTTATGATAATTGCCGTTTTATTAGATCAATTACGTATCTGAGTGACTTGTCGAATTGTGATTGTCTCCTACGGATATTCAACGATACTACAGTCCAATTTGTTAGCATATTCACAACGGAGTTATTATGAATGAAACCTGAACGTGCAATATACTTTCTCTATCAGATAAGGTTACAGACCACGTTTATGTACTTCTGATGGTAAAGAAATTTGGAAGATAACTTAATATGATCATTGAGAATAATAATTTTCCTTTTACTCTTTAATTTTGCTCTGTTTTTCTTATTACCGTCGATAGATCAATGCCGAATTAAGAGTACGAACGAGTCTGGTTGATATTGAACCTGTCGAACACATCATCACTGCCACTTGTTTTCTTATCAAAATGAAAATTCCCTGCGGTAAGTATTTCTTTCGTATTTCATATATCTACTCAGAGATGGCGTATGAAAAAATAAAATTCATAAACAAGAAGTAAGATTAGAGAGGAGACCAAATTTAAGCCCTTCACACACAAAATAACGTAACGACGTAAGACATAAGCGTAAGGAAATCAACCAGAAGATGAGAATTAGACCAATCAGAATCTAGTACTGTCCCCTCCACTGTTCTCTGTAAGACGTAAGCCGTAGTGGCGAAAAATATCGTAAGGATGAAATCGTTACGGCATACTTCTTAAGGGCAACCAATCACAAGCCTTCTCGCTTATAAACAGCATGGGTTATGTTATTTGACGCGAGATGAGTAGCATTGTGCTCTAATGTTGAATGAAATCAGCAATGATAAGAGTGATCATAAGCAATATTGTTTAGCAATGTTCTCTGATCCATTGTGTAAGAGGTTTCATGTACTTCTTCCTTGAGTGTGATTGGCCGTAACTTACTCCCTACGCGTCTGGCGTGTGATGGTGCTTATTGATTACGGCTTACGCTTACGTCTTACGTCGTTAAGTTATTTTTTGTGTGAAGGGCTTTAGCATACAGAGCAGAGATGAGTAGGGAGATGCACAACGCTGCAATTTTTGGCGATACTAAAATCATGGCGCTAAATTGTAGCGGCGAGTCTGGAAGTAGGATTTTGTGATCATCGCCTCCGTCGATAATGCGAATCCCGTCGTAGCCGAGCTAAACGTGACCATGAACATGTCGCTTGGCGGGCAGAAGTTCTCCGCTACTCATCGCTGATTCCCAAAGCAACCCTCAGAACTTTCCAAATACTAGTAAATATTATTGGAATGTTGCTTTACTTTCAAAATTTATTTAAAATATACAATTGAGGCTAAATATACGGAGTAGATAAAAATTGAATTGAAATTGTAGAATATCGAAAATGAATTACGTTCAAATGGAAATATTATTAAATTAGGTGTTTGGAACATTAAACTAATTAATTAAATCAATAAAGTGAAATTTTAAAATTTAGAAATCGGAAATTCTGGCCAAGCATATTTAGAAGTACTGGAAGTTGCCAAAAATTGTGTGTGCGCAAATTCGTGGCGCAGGGCTCGGTACATGGGAGCAAGTGGAGAGTGGGGGGAACGCGCTTGAGCGCACTTAAGGCAGTGCCCGGACTCGGAGCGCTCATTCTTCCATGAGCCGGTCTCCTATACTGATCTCTTGGATCCTCTCGTCTTATCCATTTACATTCTTTCTTTTTGTTATTGTAACTTCTATAATTCTATTCCTAGTTTCTCATTTACACATTTCATTACTTTTACATTTCTATTTCCCACTTCGATGCTTCTTTGCTTTCTTATTTTTCTTTCTTTACTTCCTTACTCGTTGATTTCTTTTTGTTGTCTTTTTGTACTCTGTCCCCCCTCATTCACTATTGTGTTTGTCTTGTTTTTCCTATTCCTTTGGTCGGGTCGAGCATATTCATTCGAGTAGTCATATAAGAGTAGTCACCCTGTTAGCACAGCTACACG
>JASANN010000193.1:241129-353178 GCA_031762395.1 Calameuta pygmaea | reverse complement strand
ACGGAGGCGATGATCACAAAATCCTACTTCCAGACTCGCCGCTACGATTTAGCGCCATGCTTTTGGTGTCGCCTAAAGTCGTCCCGTTGTGCATCTCCCTGCTCATCTCTGCATTAGGCGATGCCAAAAGCATGGCGCTAAATCGTAGCGGCGAATTCGGAAGTAGGATTTTGTGATCATCGCT
Source organism: Calameuta pygmaea (assembly GCA_031762395.1). NCBI lineage: Eukaryota > Metazoa > Arthropoda > Insecta > Hymenoptera > Cephidae > Calameuta > Calameuta pygmaea. Next base: position 352,994 of record JASANN010000193.1, on the reverse strand, counting down.
TCCGCCGATAATGCATATCCCGTCGTAGCCGAACTGAACGTGATCACGAACTTGTAATGTGGCGGACTGAGGTTTCCCGCAACTTACTGCTGGTTGCCAGAGCAACCACTAGAACGAGACCGCTCATCAGATATTGCCTAAATATATTTTTTTTGCAATCTTAATTTCGAGTGGACAGTTATGCTCGATAAGCTTTAATAAGGCAAAAGTCAGTACCTCGTGTTTGCCTGCATTGAAGCGTATGGTGCCACCAGTATCTTTAATTGTTATTTTACCGATGTGGCATAGAACTATTCTTAAAATACTTAATACTCTCTATTAGGACTAGTTCGTCATGTCAAGGGGGATTCACGTAATCCTCCCATCAATGGTGGGAATGTTTATTCTTTATTATATAGCATTATTTTAGAATGAATTTAATCGAGACGGGGCGATTCTTTTAGCGTTCTCGGTTCATTTTTGAACAAGCCTAGACCACTCCGAACATACAAAATCGCTAAAACGAACAAACCTATGTATAAACTGCCATAACTGGATTAGCCTGTTATTTACAGGTTGCGGATCTCTTTGGAACTTCTGACTGTGAGCAGCCTTGAGGTTAGGTGTTGACAAACGTTATGCTGATTTAGTTAAGCTTTTCTATTCTGAAATCAGTATATTACTAATAATCTGAAAATGGGTTCGAATAAACGACATAAAACGGAAAAAGTTCGTGAGACTAAGAAGAAACGGCATCGCAGCCGGTCACGATCCCATACTCCTGAACGAGAAAAGGCTGACAAACACAGGCATCATAAGAAGCATAAGAGGAAAGAACGCAAGGACTATGATAGCGATGGTACATATTTAGAGTATTTTATATAATACATATCATTTATATAGTCTTCAATAGGTTCAATATTTTTTAAATAAGTTATGGAGTACTAAGTATAAATTATCATTTATCAGTTGAAGTCGTCAGTGCACCACCACCGCCAAAGATATCAAAGACTTCTCATCCAGCGACACCTCCACCACCGGAAATATCTGGTCAAAGAACACCTTCTCCTCCAATGGGTGGTTCATCACAGCTATCTTTATCAATCGATGAAACTAATAAGCTTCGTGCCAAATTGGGTTTGAAACCTTTAGAGGTTGAAAGTAGTGCTGGAAAAGATGATCCAAATAAGATTAAAGATGATCTGGGAGAGTTTTATCATAAACCTGCACCCAATGCTAATGAGAAAGTTAAAACTCAGAAAATTAAGGAAAAACTGACATTGCAAAAGGAGAAGAGACAAATTGAAACCAATTTAGCAAAAGTAAAGCCATTAGGTGAAAGTGATTCGGATGATGACGCAAAGGGATGGGTTGAGAAAAATAGGCGTTTACAAAAAGAAAAAAAGAAAGCTGAGGAGAGGGTAACAAATTATTTTGACTTGTAATTTTATGTATTGAATATTTATTTTATGCTATAATTTTATACTCAAACTTACATGCTCTAGGCAAAAATGTTGGATCAACTTGATGAGGAATTTGGTATTGGAAATTTAGTTGAAGAAGAAGTACGGAGTGAACGTCGTGCAGCGTATACAAAGAGAGATTTAAAAGGACTGAAAGTCGAGCACAATATGGTGAATATAAAAAATATATTTTGAGCATATGTAGTATGTGAGGTTCTACTTCTGTAATGAGACAAGAAATTATATTTTATTTACTTTTAGGATAATTTTGAAGAGGGTAAAACTGTCGTCTTGACATTGAAAGATAAGGGTGTTTTGGAAGAGGAGGATGATGTCCTTGTGAATGTTAACATGATAGACGAAGAGCGTTATAAACGCAGTAACTTAAATAAGACCAAAAAGCCAGGCTATGACGCTTATGATGATGACAATTTTGATGAATACGGCTTCCCAAAAAATAAGGTTTTAGAAAAGTACGATGAGGAGATTGATGGTCAAAAGAAGGAAAGTTTTGCACTGGGAATAGATGATGCGAAGGAACGAAAACAGCGGCAAGCCGAAATGGTGAAGAATCGTCTGGCTAGTAAAAGGCTAGAAAGTCTAAAGTTATCCGAGCCAAAATTAGCCAGTGAATATTATAATGAAGAAGAACTAGCAAAATTCAAGAAGACAAAGAAAAAAGTAAATGCTCTTAAAGATTCCAATAAATATATTCTTCTATTTTCACACTCATGCAAGACGCTTAATAATTTCTTTAACTTTAGGTAAGAAAAATTAGACAAAAGAAAATGCTGAAAGCGGATGATATCGTTCCTGATAATACCGATTATCTTAGAGATCTCGGTAGCAGAAGAAGTCGTCGAAATGATGCCACTCAGGAAAAGGATGATACTGATAATATGATGGACGTTGATGATTTCGAAGGTAAACTACTTAATACATTTTAAAATTTAAGTATAAAGTTGCTTAACAAAGTTTGATTCTTAAAGGTAATTTTTCATTTAATCGGTAGCCCCTACGGAAGATTTAACTGGAGTAAAAATCGAAGAGGATGACAAAGAATTGGATCTGCAGTTGGCATTAAAGAAGGCGCAGCGTCTAAAGCAGCCCAATTTCTCAAGCATAGAAGAAGTGGCCCAAAGTATAAAGCAAGAAGCTGATAATTCCGAAGATAATCAGCCTGGGAATATCGTCTTGAATGCTACTGCTGAATTTTGCAGGACTTTGGGAGACATTCCTACGTACGGGCTTGCGGGTAATCGAGAAGAGAATGACCAAGAGCTTATGGTACTTTTTCCCAAAGAAATCATAACTTTACTAAACAAGTGATTAGACTCAACAATTCCAATGATAATTATATGCAACTTTGTATTTACAGGATTATGAAGTAGATGGCGTAAAGGACGAAGTAGTACCGGAAGGAGAAGAAGGTGATGGGCGTGGAGCTTGGAACACCGTACAATTAGGTATGTAATATGAAATAATTAAATTTTTCTTTATCTCAGAATTACAAGTTTGAATATTTAGTAAATCTTACCTCACGCAATTTCATTCTAGATGAAGCCATACCTGAACCTGCAGCTTTGGAAGTTGCTATTCTTGATGCGGAACCGTCTCTGGGTCAAGGTGTGGGTGGAGCACTGAGACTCGCAATGAGCAAAGGCTATTTACAAATAGAGGATTCAAATCGGCCCTCCGCTTCTCGTTTTGCTCATTTACAGGCTCAAAATTATTCTATCGAAGACAAGACTTATGGGTATGTATATTTCTATGAAGCAAATTACTTTTACATCTATTTCATGATTCCTACAAACTTTCCATTTAAATGATGTACTTTTATACAGGGATGATGACAAGTTTGGTAGGAGAGATAGATTTAATGGACCAACTTCAGACTTCAAGGAAAAAGATGGCTTCAAACCAAATGTCAAATTGGAATATATTGATGACGATGGACATGTTTTGAGTGCCAAAGAAGCATTCAGGTATCTGTCTCACAAATTCCATGGAAAGGGTCCAGGAAAGAATAAAGTGGAGAAGCGAATGAAGAAGGCGGAACAAGAAGTCCTGATGAAGCGAATGTCTTCGACGGATACACCTCTAGGTACTTTAAATCTACTTCAAGCAAAGCAGAAAGAAACCCAATCACCTTACATTGTTTTAAGTGGAAGTAAACAAATGCAAACGTAAGTACAATACATTATTGATGGCCGATTTAATTTACGTGATCATTAAAATTGTGCTTTCATGTAAAATATATTTACTTTCTTTCAGAGCTAATATATCGAAGACGAAGCACTGAAGCCGCCATATATTTCAACAATCAAGTTGTATATATACTATATCATAAAATACCACTATAAATATATTAAAGGGCTTTTTGAAGCTAGATGACTCTTTTCAAATTCAATATTCAAAACTTATCATGTGAGTGTCTGTTTCTGTTGACGCCTGATTATCCTATTTTCATTCATTTTCGCAAAGTCGTCAGTAATCTTCTTGGTATCATTGAAATAAAATTTTATCGCATCACACTTCAATGTACGGTACAATGTTTGTATCAGTATTGCACGGAATAAATCACTTGGATTTTTGAGTTAACCCAAATCGTTCCAGAAAGAAAAATAATTTATAAATTATTACCAAGAAAATACCAGAGACTCTAGAAGCTCAAGGTTGTGGGTGACACGTCAATGGTGAAAAGAGTAAATAATTCTAGTTGTTCTTACAATTTTTTTTGACATTTATTACAATTGAATAAATAATGCTTGTGGCAAATGTTACCTCGTAGGTAACATTTTCTTCTGTACTACAAAACTGTCAGTCTTTTCAAATGAAAATGCCGCTCTATAGGAAATTCGTAGGTACTCCAGGATTCTTTAACACGCTTCGTACCACGTCAAGTGTATACGCACCATGCTGCCTGATCGGAAAGTAACAAAAAAAAAAAAAAGATCCGGCAAGGAACGTGTAAATTTAGAGTTTCTGCCATTATTCGCTGTTCTTTATCCTTATGAGAATTGTATATTAATAATAATTCGCAACATGAATTACAGAAGTGCACAATAAAATGACATTAATATGCAAACACTTGCGATTTACGATTAGCTGGATAACCCGCTAGAAGAAAAAAATAAGTTGCACAGAAATGTTTTTTAAGCATTAAAAACCTAAATTTTTATCTTTTGACGCTAACTTCCCGGCGATGGTGAATTCATCTTTATAATTGCTCATCTTATAATTAAGAACAGAGAAAAAATGATTTGAATTTCATCCTTATGTATAAGCAAAGGAGTAACATTTTTTAAGGGAAATTCTTTTAATTGGCTTATTAGGCTTTTACTCGACCACTTCATATATTTTCATACAACATACAAATTACAATTATATACTTAAAGCTATGCAACGAAAAACATATCGTAGATGATATGAAATACAGGCATCACGTTTTTTTTTCATGTTCGGACTTTACCCGTCTGCCAATACATATATCTAATGCCGCTGATTTTGATTAACAGGAAGTGTTTGGAAGCAATTGATTTTCTTTGTTTCACATTGACCCTATTTGAATATTCCAATGAGTGACTTTGACACAATTTAATAACGTCTGATGATAACGCGCGAGATTCAGCTTTAAGCATATAAAATACATTAGACACGTGCACGTTGGGGTTGTAACTTGTAGCTAAGTAAAGTATCATTTGAGGAAAAAAAAAAAAGAAAACTACGGAATACATTCTGCTGATAACAGTGATTATTTCTTACATTTAAGAAAAGAAATTATACGATTACAATAAAAAATTATAATTAAATAATTAAATCTAATAACGTTGCGTTTATCCCAATGGGACTCTAAATGCGTGTTTGTTATCTAGAATAGATAAATCTTTACTGTAAAACCCTACAAGTGGGTTTTTATCTTGTTACGTATTTCCTTGGTTACACGTCCTATTACACTTCATGATCGCAGCGGTACGTCGCTGCGTGAAATCAGCGAGATTTATTTCATTTTTTGTGCAAAAAAAGACACTTCGATGAGCCATTTGAACGATTCGTTACTGAGGTAATGACTTTCATAAATCATTGTGAGTATTGGCGCGGGTAAATTTTCGAAAATTAATCTGTATCGAATCGAGACGTTTTAAAAAAAAAAACATCTAATAAAATAGCCGTTACAGTAATGATCTCATAGCGCCAAGTAGCATCGATAATTCTTCAATCAAATGTCGTGATGATTGAAATATCTATTTTCTAAAAATTGTTTTCTTTGATCCCTATAAATAGCTTTATCGGGGTAATCTTTGGTCGTTACATTTCGCCACTTTCTAAATGTACTGTAGCTGAACGGCAAGAAAAACATATCACAGTATAATGAATCGGAGTATCACGTTTTCCATTAATTTTGTTTTTTGCTTTCTTAGTATCAGACATTGTGTTTGCGTCCGATGATTAAGTATCTTGTCACGCTGTACGTGTGCCTTGTAATAGTGGAAATGTGGGAGATTACTTTTTTTTTTCAACCAATGTCTTTAACCTAGCTCATCCTTTCGATAGGGACGCTGCATTTTTTTTTTTAAATACGTGTAGTAGCAGTCGAGCGAATTTTATTAGATTTATTGCAAAGAAAAATTGGATATCTTACTCCATTACAGTCTAAGTCTAAAGATTATCAACTAAAAGGCAAAATTAATATTTGTGCGACTGTCGAGATACGAAGAATCTCGAAAAAAATTCTGTAACGAGTCACGAAAATAGTCTTTTCATTGTCGATTAAGACGGTGATATTATAATAACTTATTGCAATAGAAAAAAAAGGAAAATCTTATTCAAAAAATTATATTAATGAAACATGACATATCTGGTTCGGTATGCACGTTACATTTACAAAAAGATTTGTTGGGTTAAGCTTGATTATTTTCTAATTCGTATTTTGCGACGTAATACAATAATTTTTGTGCAGTCATAATATTACAGCAGTCATGGTTATCGCGTAATTAATGGACACTGATTATGATCTTTTTTTATCAAATTAATAGAACACAAGGTATCAAATAAAGTATTTCAAAATTGTGCAGTGTAACAATACTTCTTGTTTTCGCGCAATGAAATTTTATGAACTTCTAGGATGAACAATCGTATCGATTGTTATAAACAGTATTTATTCGTGCGCAGTACGGCTGATTGTAATTAATATTAAGTGTTTTGTAATTTTATACAATTCACTGTATAATTTCATAATCGCATTATACTAGTCTTTGCTGGGCTTTCCCTGTATACATTGTGACAAAACACATCAAGTTGTGAGAACACAATTTTTTTTTTTTTTTGAACTCATTGGCTCGTTATTTTCGACGAATATACATTAAAATATATAGTATACTTATTTACTTGATCATAAAAGTAATGTGTGTGCCTTCGTAGAAAAGGATAGAGTATAAACCAGACTTGTTTAAAAGTTATATAGAATAATTGTTTTTCGCTACAGATCATCCTGGATCATTTCTGTCGTCTTCGTGCTAAACGTTTCGCATAAAGAAAGCTCATTGTAAATAATTCGTTAACACTGTTCAAATATATACGTAAACGCTGATATACCTAATTCTTAAGTATCAGAGTATAAGTTAACGACATCGTTGCTCCATTGTGGCAAGAAAATCGAAAGAAGCTATAATACCTGAAAACACTAAATAAACGAGTGTCTCCTACATACGTTATAATTTTCGTTACATCCAGACTTCTAAGGTGCCGGAAATTCATTCTTAATAGGGTTTTAAAAAAAAAAAATTAGAAAATATTGTGTGTGCCATACACAAATAACAGGCATGCAAATAAGTGAAGATCTTCAAACGAAAGAATCTTAGTTAACTTATGAATTTATTCATAATTGCGAAATTAGTTAGAAAGGAGGAACGTCTTGTGTTTTAGTATATTCACTTGCTTCGTTAATGCGGTTAACGAGGACATACCACTTGGCTATTTTAAGAAGCGACAATAAATTGAACGATTGAGTTTTTTTATATTTTTCAATAAGAAAATTAAATATGGACCTGTCTTGATTTGTGATTAATATTTCGGAATTTTTTGGATTTCACTAAATTCAGTGCAATTTTTAAAATTACATTAATATCATAACTTTAGCATAATGACAACTGCAAATTATGCTTTTAGAATTGTCACGATCGTATCTCGTTTGAATTGTAAATTTTTTTTTCCTTATCTTTTCACTGAACGAAACGAAAAATTTTCACATCAATAAACTCAAAAGACGTTACTACCATTTTTCAAACCGATTTCCCTTTCAAGCACCATTTTACCGTTTGGTATGAATTATCACAGCTTTCCATCGCAACAAATATCTTTAAACCGTACAACATTGTGTACTACAATTAGAAGTACTGAGATTTTCTTGATTGAAAAATTCACGAGATCAATCGCAAAGGAAGAGCTTCGTTATTTAAAGTAAGCAAAAGAAATAAAGTCTTTGGCAATATGTATATAAACGACGACAACATTCAAGTGACGCATCGTTATGAATTAGAGCATTTCCAAAAACAGCCACTTAAAGTTTCATTTTTATTAATATAAAAGAGATTCCGGTTACTTTACACAACAGAGTCCACAGAAGTCATTTTTTTTTTAGTCACAATGCAGGAAGCTCTAAGGACGTGCCAATGTAATCGAAAACGTTGCTTGTATATAATTACTTATCAACTCCATCTAATACATTTCTCGTAAGCTACTACTTGGTTCATTCCGAACACTTTTTTTTCCTTTTTCCTTCTTGCTATTTTATCTTAAATAGCAAATGTGATATAACATCAACGTCGTCCCAGTGTTTATCATCCATATGCTCGCTGATTATACGAGATATGTCAAGTGACATAAACTGAGAGATATGTATCTAATAAAGCAAACAGTTGATATACAGATTTAAATATCTACCTTAGGGATTTTAAACTAAGTTATACCGCCTTGCACATAAAATAAAGTTTTCTACGCAGATACGAGACGATGGAAACTGGTGCAAGATAGCGTTAAATTAAAAAAAGAAAACTTCCGTTATAAAAAAGCGCAAGATAGGCATAGACGAATATTTCACGAAATAAGGATTAACTTGGATACTGAATAATTTATAAAAAAGATTATTGGTTTCCTGCCTATAGTGTAAGATGTTAGATAACGGATTGTGGTATCAGAGGAATTTAACCATTATTTGGTTATATTCCATAGACAGAGTCACTTTTTCCCATAATGTTTCTTTTTTTGCAGTTATTTTACGTGTACAGAAAATTAGTAATGAGTTCAAGAGTGCAGAATGTGAGTTCGCGTAAAGCACGAGAGTTCTTCATACGGAATCTTTCCTGACCTTCGACCCTTGACAAATGATAAAGTTCAATACTACGTATTACACTAGTTTCCATAGATCGTACGTTTTGTTATGTATGTCTAATTGCTGGGGCAGGCTTTTTCTTTTTTGTAATCTTTTCCTATATTTTATGCACTGTTTCAGGAAAAATAAAATACGAAAAAGATTTTTTATATAGCGTACGATACGTTTTCATGTATATTATTACCTATTTGGCACTTTGAACCGATATTACGTCAAACTGAATCGACAATGATTGTTAATTTCATTAATATACTTTTTTATACTTCGCACGAGGTTTGCTATCGCGATGAGATAATTGTTGATGTTAATGTTAAATCGTGATTAACGCGCCACTAGTTGCGATTTTAGCTGAGGGTATGCATTTATGTATAATCATCCCTGCCGAACTAGTTTTGACTTTTGGGCATTTTTTCGAACATTCTAAAACATTGAATTTACGTTAAAACTGGTTCCCTATTGCTCTTTACATCTTTGTACCTTAATTTTTTAAGAATGATTCCCTAATAATTGGCATGCCTGCATCATAGTTCGTTAGAAGAATAACATGTAATTTCCGTAATCTTAAGGCGCGTGCATTTTCTAAAACTTTTTTTATTGCGCGTCTTTTCTTCCTTTTCTTTATGCAAACCTCACTTTTGTCGCTGTTACGGAAGGACACTGGTTCTGGATAATTTGTGAACAAGGTTCTACGCTACTTCAAAACAATTTTCCAAAATGGTCACACCCTAAACTAGTAGCTCTTTAGCTTTGCATGCTACGAGCACCCAAAATCAGAATAAAAAATTTTCCTCTGCATTGCCTCAATGGTGGCTCTAAAATTTGTTTTCTTGTTTTTCTTTGTTCATTTTTTGTTGTTGTCTTCAATATGAAACATTTACGCGAATAAAAATATGTCGAGTCAAATGCTAATACTTAGTTTCTGGTAGTCATTGATTCTTGCCATAGCGAATTCTGTCCAACATACTTGCGTTGCTTTGGCTTCAAATTTCTATGGTCACAACTCACTAGGTCTGATTTGTCACATGTTTCTATGTCACGTTCTGGAAGTGAGCAAATTTTGTGACTCGTTATAGAAGTTCACCAGGCCCATGGCAGATGCGGTACACTCTTCAGAGTGTTTTAGCCTTCTCAAGCAAATCGTTGATGAATTTCTGAAACAGATATTCTTATTCTGTAGACAGTCATCATTCAATTTTTAATATAATTGGATAAGGAATATATTGAGCATCGCTTATGTTTTCTTCAACTTTATTACATTTACTTACTTTCACATCATGGGGAGGTTTTTTTGCATCTACCAGTAACTCCTAAAAATAAAAATGAAAGTATTGATGAAAGTCACAAATGTACATATGAAATGAATTGTATGTGACATATGTTGTTGAAAATTTTACATACTTGTAGATAACTTCGTCTGTGATCATCGCTATCCATGTCGAGTAATTCATCTATGTCAACCTCAACTTCCCTGCTTTTCCCAGTTTCATTCTATATGTGAATTCAAGTTTTTTGTTTATTTAAACAGATTCAACTGATAAGTTCTTTAATAAACAAGGTGAAATAAAATATATTATTTATTATAGGGTCTGATACCAACTTAACGCAGAGTACTAATATGTAATAGAAACAGAAACATTTTGTATACCAAAGTTAATTGATGCATATCAAGGACTACTTACTACAGACTCATACAGTTTCTGTAATTCATCGAAAAGCCACATTTCAACAGCGAGTCTCTTACGAATGAGGGACATTTGATGTGATCCATATTTAGCTGTGAGGAACTTCTCTCTACGTTCTTTCACTTCTCCTTTTTCAGTGAATGCAACGTGCAAATTAGCACGAGCTGGACTTCGTTCAGCTGTTAGCACACCTCCACCCTCCATTGTTAAATTGTCTAATATAACTGAAAGTAATATCATACAGAAGTTTCATAAAACAATGACACAAAGCCTATAGATTATTTAATATAATAATGCAAATACATATAGTAATCAAAAGATATATTAATTGAGCACTACAATTTTTGTATATATATTATTTATAATATATCCGGCATGAGCACATTTTAGACTAAAATCGTATATACATATATGAAATATCAAGAAATTATATTAAAATAATATATATCCTTTTTATAAATCCCTATTGTGTATAACTGTCTTCTACAAAGCATATACCGTTATGTTTTATCATTAAAATGAATTTTATTTCAATATATTACCTTTAAAAAATACATTTTCTCATTAATCCCCATGCAAAGAAAGCAATCAATAAAAATTCAACGTCGATTAAATCTGACCATTACAAATTTTTCTTCCTGCATATTATGAAAAATAAAATGCAATATTCATATCACAAATTTTATCTTACGTTAATAATTATTATCAAATTATAGTCATCGATGTCCCTACTGCAGTTTTAAATAGCAACCAAGGATTTCGGTTTAAAATCGTAATTTCTCCCGTCACGGTTCGATAAACTGTGATTGGTGTGTTAACTGGAACTAAATATAGTAGATAAATACGAAATTTAATGAAGAAGATATGACGATGAATTTATAATCCGTGGCATACCGTAAGAACCCGGAGGTTCTTCAGACAGGGCTAAATTTACGATTATAGGATTGCGTTGAGCGTTATAATTTTTTCTCCATTTTCATTAACCAAAATAGTATAAATATATAAATAGCGCCCGTTTTTTTTCACATTGCAGCGCGACAGCGAAGATACGTCTAGAAAATGTTAGGATAAATTTAATCCTGATACATCCGGGTACATACTTACTAAATGTTTAGCCAATAACGAGAACGATGTTCAACACCGTGGGAGACGCACAACACGCACTTCGCTCGATAAATAACTAGAAAAATGACAAAGCACGCACTCGTCACCCTATACAAATCGTCTCACAAACTGCAACAACCAAACGAACAACAAAGAAGACAATCAAATGATTACGGATGGCTAGACAACGGCACAAAAGAAGAGGACGTTATTCGGTACATCAGAATTGTCGAATCTGCTTGGTGTTCCGCAGCGCCATCTCTTACTGGATAAAAATCTAATAGAAATTCGAATAGGACAATTTTCAGATTATTTTCAGTATTTCTTCTTTTTTTTGGCTTTTGAGTGATTAATATAAATTTCAAGTATAACTTAAGCTTGCAATGTTTAATTAACAAGTATATACAATGTTCCTAAGACAATGAGAATGAAATGCGTTTTGAATGTTGTACATTTTTATTTAACAATTTTCATGTAAATTTGTAGTCCGGATTATAGACATATATTTAGATTATATAATTAATAAATTTAATAAGATATACAAGGATTTATGTTAGAAGCACGAGAGATAATTTCATTGCTTTTAACAGAGATATGATGTATGCGCTAGATGGCTTTACGTTTATTTTCTAAAGAAAGTTGTCTATCTAGTACGACTTTGTTGTTCAGCGTTGCCTGGGATAATGGACAATATATGTGTCAAATACAAGTGTATGCAGACTTTAAAATTTTAGGAAATCAGGTACGGTAATCAAGTAAACTTTTTTCATTTATATTAATATATCTGTGAACTGGAAATCAGCAGGACTTAGGTAAATGGTATGAAGACTGGTCATAGTATTCTTGAGATTGTCGACAGTATTGTTGTTGGACATTAGAAATGTCTGATTTTCATTTTGTCACAGGCATATATTTTTTTTTAGATTTATCCTTCGTAAGAAAAATGAGTTCAGGATTCATATCAGAGGCTGAATTGGCAGAGCAACGCAAGTTGCGTCAGGAAGAATGGGAACGCGTGAGAACAGCAGAGCAACCAACAGGTTAGCTGAACAATGTAATTTTATGCTCCAATTCGAATTAACTAAGCTTTTAAAATCTCAATTTTTTAATATATACTCTTGCAAATTACTGATTCCCTAACTTTTTTTATTTTCAGAGGCACCTGAAGAACAATATGACTCTAGATCGTTGTTTGAGCGATTACAGGAGCAAAAAAATAAGCGAGACATTGAATATGAAGAAGCTCATAAGCTTAGTAAGACAATAATTATATTATAAAAATAAAAAAACTTTCGATACTTTATAATTGATAATTGTGACTTCTTTTGCAGAGAACATGATAAAGGGTTTGGATGATGATGAAGTCGAATTCCTTGATCTGGTGGATAGAACTAAATTGGAGGAGGAACGCAAAAAAAATCTTGAAGAAGAAAAAGAAATGAGGGACTTTAAGGCTGCCGTTGCCTCTTTGCAAGAAAAAACTTTAGATACAAGATTAAAGCAAGAGCTTAAAAACACTCAAACTGTTAATAAAAATGTGTCTAGTGGAAGGTATATCAAGATTTATGCTACTAATACAGAAAATATATTGCATTAACCATTATTATTTGCATGTAGTGGGAGGACTTCGCAACTAAGGTTACTAGCTGGTGCTGTAGTTAAAAAGACTGGTCAGTATATAAAGAAAATCAAACAACGCTTAATGTTATAATAAAAGATAATCATGTACAGGAAACGATGTAAGAGGAATTAAACGGAAGCTATCCGAGACTGAAGAAAATAGTGAGGATGCTCATATCAAGTCTTCAGACTGTTCTTCTTTGAACAAAGGGTCTGGAGGAAATATTGAGGATGAAACACCAGGTGGTACAAAAAGAAAAATTGATGAAATTTCAAACGTTAATAATCAAAGACACACCGGAGGAATGAAGTGTATAGGAATATTACCAGGGCTTGGTTCTTATCAAGATTCCAGTGACAGTGACTGCAGCTCTGATACAGATCAAGAACCTGAACCAAATCAAAGCAAGTATGATCTTTTAGGTCGAAAGATTGAATGCCCAAAGGATAAGGAAAAAAGTTAGAATTTCAATATTCTTTTAAAGACGTACAAAAGGATGGGCAAATACGATGAAATAAACACCTATTTGTATTTAAATGTATTGTAATTGCATACAAATTGTACATCTTTCAAAAGCTATGTTAAAATGAAAATTAATTATTAACTATAAGAATTAGATGACACGATTTAGCCTATATAAAACTATATAAGTACTCAACTAGTGCGTACAATCGGACTGCTACAATTGTTTTTAATAATCTAGTTTCAGATATACCACACGTGATGCAACAAAATTAAATTAATGAATATCAATTGAGAGTATTGGCTATTTGCAAATAAAGAGTAACCAAGGATTGTAAAGTATGTACATAATGTATTGTATGTACATAATCCTGTAACCATATTTATTAATGATCTTTTAAAAATAACAAATAATACTTGATTATAATCTTAAATACTTGAAATTACAAGTAAATTATTTTAAATCGTAAGATTGGTTTTTTACGCATCGTTTGATCGGTTTATATGGAATAATATGGAATAAACACCACTGGTGTTACTTTTTTTTTTTTTTAATAAGAATGAATAGTTTTGTATAAATTAAAAGTGAGTATAATATTACTATTAATTTTTCATTAGGTTTTACGTCTGAGTCATATAAAACAATAAGTATATCAGTTGATAAAAAGCACCAATTTTTATTCTATTTTTAATCATTTTGCATCCTATAAAAATATCATTTTCAGCCATACCGGCATGTGGTATCACTATCGTTATATGACATGTTTAGCCATACCTGTCTTTACTTGTGGACTGTGCATTTATAATTATAAGATTATTATTTTGGCTTGAAGTAAGCATGGCAGAAGGAAATCCGGAATGTTTATTAAAGAATGATGCTGGAAAAAATAAGGATAAGGTATTCTGTACGTTTTGTCCATCGAAAGTGCTGAATCAAGGAGCTGCCACATTTATAAACATTCAGGTTAGCTTCTATCTCTTTTAACGTTAATAATATATGTATGATATAATTTTATAGAGTTAGATATGCTTTTTTTCTGTTACATTCAAAATTTGTGGAGAATTAACAGTTTCTTGTATTATTCCAAACGGCTCTGCTGCATAGTGTAAATCATTAAAAATATTGGTTAAGTTTTATCGGTAGTATAATTTTCATGGATTGTCATTCACATCTGTTAAAATCTAAAAAGCTATATCATGAAAGCCATTATAAAGATCAATTAATGTATAATAATAATAAGACCTTAATTTACTTTATATTTGAATTAGAAATGTACTTTCAGTTTTCTTTGCCATATATGCAACGAAAAGGAGATGGAGAAGCAGATGAACGAGAATCAATTTCTGACTATTGGCTAGTAGAAGACATGTATACATTTGAAAATATTGGTGTTTCAAATACTGTCGAAAATGTAAAATATCTAGCATGTGCAGACTGTGAGAGAGGTCCCATCGGTTGGCATGATTTAAAAACTAAAAAGTCATACATTGCACTGTCTAGAGTCAAACACGCATAAAAATACATAATGATACATTTATTTGTTTATATTTCTACTGTGACTGCAGAATGAAAAATATGCTGAACTTATTTCATGTTTCGTTAGAGTATAATTAAATGTCATAATTCTAGAATAAGACATTATAAAATAAATATAATTTTTCACAATATTTCTGAGACTTTCATAAGCTGCCTTATCATGTATGCAATTGTTCATAAGCATGAGTTCAACATATGTATGAACCATTGTTTATTCCTTGAAATTCACGTTGTCATTGCCTTTGGACAAATATAAACTAGACAATGTATGAATATCCATGACCATTCATAGTTCTTGGTTCATATTCAAATCATACAATATTTTTATACATGTTATATAGTATGGTATACTGTGAAAAGTGAAACTGTGTGACTATTTGTTATGCGAGGTATCTTATTCGCTACTACTCGCTCAGTCATGTACAAATGTAGCTATATTTGCTCGACATGAAGATTTACGTAATCGTAGGTAACTTCACATTATCTGTCTATATCATGTATGTGCGACAGCTTCACCTGGAATTTAACACGATTTGCAGCAAGTGCCAGACGTTTTATTTGGGAGGCAAATATTTATTTACTTTGGAGAGATCCGCGCTATAAACCCAAATGGATTTTCCTACCTCAAACTTGCAATTTTAGTGCAGTACATATATACATACGTATCCACTATATTTGTTCATCACAATGCAAATCCCCACTTAAGTTATGCCAATGTAAATTAATGTATCGCGTTTAGCGTTCTCTTCATTTATGACCAGAAACAAAAAGAAAATTGATCAGAAAAATATTAAAAAATCAAACAAATCCTAACTATTAAGAATTGTATAAATTATTGTGTAATTAATAGATGAAGTCGATAATGAGAATCTTTAAGAGTGAAAGAGAATATTTCTATGTTATTCAGTTTTTGAAAATCTTTAAAAGAGACTCGTGCCTTAATGAATTCCAAGTCATATTGCGTCATGAGTTTTGTCTATTCGTGGCCACTTAAGAGAAAAGAATATTTCTTGCCTTTAATATGGTAAACCGTCTATTAGTTATCCAACATAATATTTGTGATCCAATCCCAGATAAAAATCGTCTTAATTATTCTATTACAACTTAAAAGGAAAACGAAGTTAAAAAAGTTTTCGTGCCAATCACAACGATTTCACTGGTTTATGTTCGAATTCCGTGTCGACGTCCAACTAAAAGATTTGCGTAACTATGCAGGTAACGATCAAACTATTTACGCATGAGGAAATTATTTGAGGAAGATCCCAAGATTCACGTAAACTGTTGACAATTCACTTCAAAGTTCGGTATTAGAGAAACCGACTTTATCCAAATTCGTAAGTACACTAGTCCACATTAATTTCTCACTGTTGTGTTTGATTCTCTAGAAATTTCAGCATTGCTCAACGTCTCGAGAGTCGTATGCAGTGAACAAACGAAGATATGTTCTTCGATTACGTGAAGGATGATTAAGGAAGAACAAACTGTAACTATTTATTAACTGATGATTCTTTTATTACGAGGGGTGAAAAACATCACGCAATATTCACTGTACGGTTCGCGTTTTCATAAAGGTACCTGAATGAAGACTATCATTTATTTCCTTGTCGTTTACATAAAACTATTTAATTAATATTAAAATCACCAATTTGCTTATCCATTTTCGGATTGAAAACTAGGAAGGGACTACGTAAGGTAAAACTCCTGTTACTCTTCTGTTTGCGTGCCTTTGTACTTTCTATGCGCTGATGCACGTAATGCGAACTATTGTGTGTACGTGCCGGTACCTATTTACGTCCCGCGAGTAACGACGAAAGATCGATTCTTCAAATATCTTCGAGAAAGCTGCGAAGCACAGATAGTACGTGATTGATGCACTCGTAAAATATTAGAAAAAATAATTAAACGTTACGTGGCCAATACCTATATCGGGGAATCAAATAAAAGAATAGAAAGGACGATTTTTAATACAAAAACATACTCTACTCTTCACGTTCTTTAAACGGTATATACTTTTACTGATTACCCACTGCACATTACGCTTATAATCGTAACGACGCTGTTGCGAATAAAAGTAATTGTCAGTAACGAAAATTTCATTGTCAGTTTTAAGTGGCTTATTGTGCCAAGTCAGCATCTGTTGGCAATGCCTGAATGGACCTACAACCGCGATGCCGTATCCTCTCTAATTAAAAAAGTCGATATCATTGAAACTCTTACGAATGGAAAGGTTTTAAACAATCTTGACATTTTTTGAAGGACGGTACTCCGTGTAATTAACTATTAATAATGTAATGTGTCGATTAGTCCAACCATATTTCTACTACGGTTAGGTTGCCACGCTATCAGAAACGTATATATGTATATGGATGCGCTTCAACCTGGATGATTTTTACGCTTTATAATTATTTTATTTATAAATATTAAATTTAATTTCGGTTATTAATAACGAAGTAATCTACGTCGATCAATAAAGTGCTAATACGAGTTGTATGGTCAAGTTTTGTACAGGCTTTTGATTCCTCCTAATACGGCGCTGTGAAATATTTATAGATCTTATACAGTCTTGAACACTAATGGCTTACACATTAGCAACTAAATGTTTGAACTTTCCTGTGAGAGTCATTGATTACAAATGTGTTTATAGATTCTGTTCTAGCATTATAATACGAAGGCCGATAGTATTGCACTATACAAATTTAACCTAAAACATGCAATTGTCAATTTTTTTGTTATAAAAAATGAATTTCATAAGGAAAGAATTATTGCCTATACAATGTACACATTACTGACTTCCTATATCATAATTTATGTGGCTATGTAATTGTTGAATTATACAATTTATTTTAATCCTGTACACCATATTTGGAGATGAACAGAAGTAAGGCCTGTTGTTATTTCAAATATGGGGAAGGATTAGAATGCATTGGACGAATAATAAGTAATAAAAATAATAGAATTATTGTCATCAGTATAATACGTGACATATGCATGGTGTTCCGTGTTCAAAGCATAATGAGTAGCAATGTGCCCACGGTGCATTAGCATACAGTATATTATCTCTTGATCCCAACTATACATTTTCTCTGGTCAATATTTTTTTTACTGATCTCCAAGAATTTTGAATTTTGGATTTGAAATTAATTCAGAGTTCGGTATGAAAATCCAAGTTTCGTCAATACAGATTTGATCGATAATACCATGGTACATACGAAAGGTATAGTTAAATTGCAGTAGTACTGGTGGAGGTAATTCTCTTTCTAAAGAGTGCCGAGAACGGGGGTATATATTACCTATATAAAGCTTGAATGAAGATGCTCCCAGGTATTCACTCTCACCTTTCTCATATAAGCGCGTGCACCCATCTCCTTTGGATTTTAGTCAGCATCCATTCACCCTATAAAGGATACGTAAACGCGTGAATCGTGTATCATATCGGTGAGTTAAAAATAACTTGAATATAAAAATATATATTTTTAAAATATTTTACCATATTAAATTAGGATACCCATCTTAAGATCTGAAAAAAAAAGAAATTAATTAGAAGCCATCAAAGTGTATGTTTTCGTAACAAGTATTTATTCTTAAGCAACGTAGAGGAGTTTGAAGAATATCAAATATTTCTAATCTACGATGAATAATGTATGTCGAAGAAGAAAGCAAGATTTAAAATCCATTAATCTTTGTGCAAATTCATTTGACGTTCGAAATACGAGTCTTTTTATAGGATTAGAGGAGACATAATTTTTTTTCCAAAAAATTCGATGTCTTGGGGAAAACCAACTTTTATGATATATCTGTACTCGAAATTGTAAGTACTCGACGATATAAGAGTCTCGAAACGAAAATTTATTGACTGTTCAGATCATTGAGACCTGAAGAAAGTAATGGCTGGTCATGTAGTATATGTAAATATGAATACAGTGCTGATGATTATAAGTGTATAGAAAATACACTGGGTAATCGTATAGACACATGCAGGTAAAATATATATTGTTTTCAATTAACAGTAGCAAAGTACATTTGCTCATGGTGTAACATGTAAATATACATAGTGACTTAGTAATTGTACATTTTTTCACATGGTCACAATAATCTGCACTTGGTGATAGCTAACAGTTACAGGCATTAGGGTACTGGAGAAGCGTTAGAAGAAAATATAGTACAGTTGCCTCACTAGACAGATGATTCCGAAGAGAGGTTAATTAATTCAGGTCATTATATGCTCAGTACCTTCAGTTTAAGTGCAGAATATGCACTCCAGTAGCATTTATATATAATTACTAAAATGATGACACTGGTTGATTAATCAACTTTTGTTTTTTATTCGTTGAATAAATTCCTCATTATAATTATTTAAAATATGCAAGATCTTAATTTATCATGAACTTACATTTTTATGTAGTGAAATAGAAAATTTGCATAATTATGTAAACTTTTATGACCCGACTGCCGTAGCTAAGATTGAGTAATACGTTATAATAAAAATGGCACTGACTTTGATTTAGACTTTTTTTAAAATCTATGAATCATAAGAAGAAAGTGCATTTTCTCAAAGACAAAAATTAATTTTGTATTCGTGTCGCGTGGAAATAGAAAATCATCACGATCATCTTTGATGTTACTTTGCAAATTCCTATATAAGAAAATCGATGTCCCGGTAACCCAGACCTATTGGATGTAACAGTTTCTAAGGTGAAACTTGGTCTACCCTATATAGGGGCACCGTGTGGCTAAGTGCGCTAACGATTTTCTTCTTACAAGGCAAAGTTCGCGACATTAGAATGGGAAACAATAAAACAACCAAAGAAAGTCATTTGTGACGTAACGTATACGAGCATTTGATCTCGTAAATGAGCTTGTTGTGCCACACAACGGTGACACTGTTTTATTGTATGTTTTTTTTATATATAATATACACCATTAAAATTTTCACATTATTATTCGTTCTTCGAATTAATTAAAAATCGTATCGTATCACGCATGCGGTATGACCGTCGAAATTTTATGGGAAATTTTTGTTTATACGGTTCCCAAAAAAGAAGGATTGCCCAATTTTACGTGCGTTACCAGAAATAAATCTGTATAGTTTCGCAAAACATTAATACGAGAAAGGATTGTGACGCATCGATTTCGAAATTTATTTTAGAAAAATATCGGGTATATTGCGTGAGTTTACGTTAAAAATACTTGTGTTTACATACATATTAATGATCTAATTTAACGAAAAGCAGTTGCAGACGCGTTAGGAGAATTAACCTCACTTTCGGGACACGTAAAGACACTTTAGACTGATTTTACGAAATTTTATTTTTCCTGAGTCTATTTTCATTGAACAACGAGACACATTTGCTCTTGAGATTTCGAAAACGTGCGAATGACATGCGTACCAAATGTAATGCCGGAAGGGATTTGTAAATTGTGCAGTTAGAAAGTGAAGATATTTCTACGTAACGAGCTTTGTTAATTCTTTTCTCATTTCTTTATATTCGCGCGATTAGCCACTGTTACCTTGGAAAAGATTTGGCATTGAAGTAAAAGAAGAAAGTAAGATTAAATAAGAAAAGATGTGCGATAGAATTGTACCATTTGTCACGCACATATAAGGACGTCGATCATTCTTTAATTTAGGACACGCGTTGCGCAAGCCTAATTTTATTCTCACTTAATAAACGACTATTAAAAGCATTATAAATATCTTACCACAAGGCTTAAGATGCAACTACAAAATCTCAAGTGCAGGTTGCACTTTCCTCATCCACAAACCGCAAACACCATCCCGACTGGCGAATTCGCACGGCAATTATTAAAATGACGAGTGGATGCATAGCAACTGTCATTAAAGTCAAATGATGTAGCCATAAGCATTATGAAATACGGTCACTGAGAGAAAATTTCGTGTATTAAATAATGCATTTAAATGAGAGTATCAATTACGAGCATATAATCCGATATAAACTGTTCGAAAATTAGAATGAACATTTCACTATGTATTTACCGTACGTAGAAAGAATAGAACAAACTGAAATCTCTTCGCATGAAAGCAACTCGAAATACATGGATAAGTAAGACAATTCGAAAAGGCTCGAATGTCGCATATCGTATAAAAGGATCGAAAAGAAACACTCGCAGTTTGATGCCTTGATTTTTATTTAAATCGTAGTGACTATATGATCATTCGCTTGTGACTGCTGATGGTGTTTCAGAAGACGTTATAACGTTTCGACTAGGGAACTTTGTGTCACATAGGTTATATAGAGATAGAAGATGGTACCTTAAGATTTAAGCGGAGATGATTTCGCCTGATGCGACTTTCACCTTTCACCTTTTACCGTGCACGATTCCGTAGACAAGTACTACGAGCTCTCCCTCTGGGACTCGTAAATACTTGGTCAGACAGTAAAAGTACCTATAGGATCTCTGGTCGCGATTGCTCACTCGATTGGTTTCACTGACACTCAATTGGTCCGTCAGTGGGGATGACGATGGCGGGACTACACGTCAGTATTTGAAGATCATCGAATAACACAAAACGTCAATTGCCAAATAGAAATTTCATTAGAGAATTCAAGTCGGTGATTATAATCATTAGAAAAAATTGTATTTCTATACAAGGCCTAATGATGTTTTTTTTTAACATAGGTGTAGTAACATTGTCATGGGTGTAGTGAATTTGGACACTGATAGAATTGTGAAATTTATTAATCTATTTAGATTATAAAACAATTTATTCTGTGTTCCAAGAATTTGTGTTACGAGGTGAAATTTTGAGCAGTGATAGATCAAAATAATGGTGACAAGGTACGTCCAAAAAAAAATCATCGATCAAGCGACGTCGAGTCATTGTGTAGTCTATTTAATTCTTTTGTAAATTCAATAACGCCTACTACCAAATGGCAACTGGAAGTCAGTCTGAGGAACAGATGAGAATAAGGATCAAAAACAGTCTGACGTAGGCAAGGTCTACTGAGGATGGACCAGTCCTCAAGATTTCCGAATGACGTCATTCTACCAAAACGTGTGACTTCATAATGACTACTTTCTACTTTCCATGAGCGGAGCACCAGGTTGGTGAAGTTGCACTTCTGAAGAAAACGCGTTGATGGTCCTGAGGGCTCATACTTTATTCAGGAGGTCACTGATCTTTATAGAAAATGACGGGAGAGTTGATATTCTCGATAATCGTCAACAGGCAGTTGCGTTATAGCAAAGTTGATTGCCTTGACCCAAGATGGATTGCAATGATTGCTCGATAGTTTTTTTTTTGACTAAAATACTTTAGGATATTCGACAGTCATTGTTTCGTGAAAAGAATATTGAAGATGTTGAGAGATTTCGTAATACGTAATTGATTTCTTCATTAACATATTATTATTATTATGCAATACCATGAGAAATCTTGGATATATATATATTTTTTAATTGATTACAGAATTGGCTAAGATGATTTATTGGGAAATTATTAAGTGCGATTTGGCAATGTAATAATGAATCTTTAGTCAACGAGATACATATGACTTATGTACGTTGCCAAGTCTTGTGGTTTATTCCCACATACGCTTCAGACAGATGCGTGAACTTTCTACCTATTTAAAATGACTATACTCGGTATATACTTGCATATACTTCTAAATAACATCATTCGCGCCGGACAATAAACCTATAGTATATATTATACAATGATATACTTGTGTATAGAGGCGCGCAGTTCAACATGAGCCTTTCTTTCCCTTTTTACATTTCTTTCTCAGTAAGGATTCCGAGCTTTAACGTTGACTCTACATTTTCTTAAGATTACGCCAAGGCAATGCCGCGTTTTCACTCTTAAGCCATATTTACATGTTAACTGTCTGTTAACGCTGACTTTCACCCTTGGTATAAGATTCATTTTCAATTTGAATCAGTTTGCTCTTTCAATTGAATAATTGGCCGGTGCGATCTGCACTGTGAGAAATTATATTTCAGCTATACTATTATTATTATTTGATTGAATCATTTTTACTTTATCCTAATACAGCTGCAGGATGAGATTAATTACCGCAACCTTAGTGGCAGTGCTCGTCAGCGCAGTAGCTACTCAGGAACGACATGCCCTCTTCGTGAGAACGTCTGCGGGTGAGTTATACTTTTATGTATTATTATTTTGCCAGTAAATTATTTGATTGTTAAACGTTTACCCATTCAGGCCATTCGAGAGCCGTGCGAGCTGCTCCGGATTCGCCAGCAGACGTGATGGCTCGAAATATCCTAGAGTGGATTCAAGGCATCTACCGTCAGGGTGCACGGAAAAGTAGGTTTCACAGACCCCGAAGTAACACTCGTACTTCGTGTAATAAGAATATTCAATAAGAAGCACATTAGAATTTCTTCATACAGCTTCCAGGCATGTTCTCATAGGTGGAGAAAAGATTAAAAAGAAAGACCATAGAAAAATGTAATATTTCATCAAGTTCAAGATAATTTCATTTTATAACACAGATTCATCAGCGATTAATTTTCGTGTTAAAGACTAATAATATGTTTTATATTTTGTTTTTAATACCAATTCATTTAAATTCAAGCCATTTCATCAACGGAAGTGTACAGAGAGATGATCTGTTATTAGTGGAGATGTATTTTTTATTTTCAGTTCGGCAGCAGTCTGATCCGAATGCTTACCTACCGCCATACGGTACACAAAGACCGATAGAAAGACCAAGACCGTTCCAGCCAGCTTCAACACCTCCACAACAGACTTACTCCCCACCGGACATTCAGTATCAGAACCCATCATCGCAGGCGAGTTACGGAGCGTCATCATCACCAACGTCAAGACCAACTTATATACCACCTACAAGTAACCAACAGTCAGCGTCATCGGGTTTTGGTGCCTCGGTTGGCTTCAGTTCCTCAGCAGGTTACAGTCCTCAACCGATTCCAACTTCAGCACCTCAGTCCTACTCGGGAAGTGGTTCATCGACTTCAGGATTCTCGTCCTTGCCATCTGTAGGATTTTCCTCTTCAGCAGCTTCCGGATACCCATCTTCACCTTCGTCCGGATATCCATCATCAGCACCTGCTTCAACGACACTTCAACCTCCTGTAAACGTTGGCTACCCATCAGCTTCATCGACTTATCTGCCACCGACTAATACAGGTTATCCGTCGATCAATAAGCAAACCTCAAAATCAGCTACACCTGTGGTTTCCTTTCCTTCTACGACCTATGGGTACCCATTATCATCTAGTCCGTCACCTGGTTTCCCGACGCCCGGAAGTACGTCTGAATCTGAAGGTTATCCCTCCTCTGTGGCACCTTCACCTTCACTCCCATCTCCTGCTCCAGGAGGTAAGACAGTCCGTACCTGTAAGAATTCATAACGTGATATGCATTACAGAGATACTCCGTGAAAACCGTATGCTTAATTTAAAAATAAAAATACTTTCAATAATACATTATTTGTGATTTATACAGACACAGGGGCTAAAGGTGAAGATGGTTCAGCAACTTCAGGAGTAGGAACCACTGTTGAAGGTAATACCGATGGTGGTGATGATGATCTGAAGCATCCTCCACATATTCACAATATTGATGTGGAATGTAGTAAAACTATGATGACTATTAACATTGAATTTAATCGAGAATTCGACGGTGTCATCTATTCGAAGGTAAAACACGCTTCAGAACTGTTCAATATTTCCTGCTGATTTATCAAGAGTACACGAATATTTTCCTTTTCATGTTACCAGGGGTACTACACAAATCCAGACTGTCGTTATGTATCACAGAATTCTGGTCAAAAAGAATATTCTTTCACTGTCAGTCTAGATTCTTGTGGTACCCAGTTCATCAACGATTTCGAAGGAGAGGCTGGTCAGGCGTACCTGGAAAATGTTTTGGTACTACAAGTAAGTTTTTTTGTAACGACATTTTCATGAATCAATATCTTTACATTTTATTTGAATATTTCAAATGATTCTATCTTAGAACGAACCAGGAATTCAAGAAGTTTGGGATACAGTGCGCAGAGTACGCTGTTTGTGGGAAGGAAATATTAACAAGGCTCTTTCTGTAAGTCTGTCAGTCGACATGTTGAATCAAGAAATCGTCACATTTAGTGGTGACACTGCGTCAGCCAGATTAGATATTCAAACCGGACGTGGACCATTCGCACCAGCTGCCGATGGCCTAGTCAAGATAGGTGAAATCATGACTCTAGTTGTATCTGTCGAGGGTGATCCTGGTTTTGATTTACAAGTATGTTTCTCAAATAAACAAATAGATTTTAAGTATGTAAAAAGTATCTCACTTGGTATAAAATATTTTCTTTTTAAATAGGTGCGCGACTGTATTGCTCGTGATGAATCATCAACCAATACTGTCCAGTTGACGGATGAACGGGGCTGCATTTTGAAACCAAAACTGTTTGGTGCTTTCCAAAAAACCAGGGATACTGGTAACACTGGTGCATCCATCATCGCCTATGCATTCTTCCAGGCATTTAAATTCCCAGACGTTATGGATTTGTTTATTGAGTGCAATGTTGAATTATGTAAGACTGACTGCGACGCGTGTCCAGATCCGAATCAGGTACAGCAGTGTGTATTAGTAATAATTGTAAAAATGAATGAGTCAAATATTTATGGATTTTTTTTTAGCAAATTGAACCACGTAGAAGGCGTGACGTCACTTATGCCGCTTCTAATATTACTGGAGGAGCTTTATCAGATCCGGTTCGCGTTAGCCGTGGATTCAAGGTCATCATGCCTGATGACTTGAGTCAAGCTTCTGTACAGGCTTTGGAGAAGATGGAAATGACCATCGATGAAATCAGCCAAATCAGGAACGTCTGCATGAGTCACGGAGGATTTTATGCAACGTTTTCTCTTTTACTCAGTTTCCTTGTTGTTACCACGATAAGTACCGCCATATTATATTTGAAATTACAAAAAATCCGGACGGCAAAAGGGTCTGATCTGCCCAAAGGACACTAAGGATTTTTTTAAACGTAGAACTGTCATCCTACTTGATACCTTCATAACCTAGGACACTTAATCGTCACTGTTGAAACGAAAAATCATTTATTAATATTCCTCGACTGACGAAATAGGAATTGACAAATCGATGGTATATTCGTTGACAATTTGCAATTATTATATACTCAAGACTCAGCTTAATAGTAATAAGAGCAGCTTGGAATTTCTTTTCGTTTTTGTAAAGTACAGATTTCACTGTTAAATTTACGCTGTAATAAATTGTTTTTCTCAATTTTGGAAATAGGTTTTGCATTCTTATGTTCTTTTTTTGGATTTATATACCTTGTGCCATTTACTTTACATGCCAACGTTTTATAAATATGAGGATATATCTGCATGTAGGAATATCTAAAATCATTAGGATGGATAACTTCACATTCAAATACGAGCAGTTGTTTTTTCGATAGCCAGTTATTTTATTTTGAGTACAATTACATATATTAATAAGGTACTTGTATATCTAATACAATCTAGTGCATAATGTTACATGTATATACAGAATTTATGCTGAATATAATTTACACGTTTCATAGAAATGTAAAACGTATATCATTGCCATACAATTGACAAAAATTATAACACTTCTTTGTTCCATCGCAGACATTCATGTGGAGTGATCTAATAAAGCTACTCATCTCGATCAACATCAGAATTGATTCTTAAGAGATTGTGTAGTGTAGAGGAAATAATTAATTAGATTCCTTTGTACACGTAAGAAATATTTTCATAAATTTTCTTATATTTCACACTAAATTTTTTGGTGAATCTGGTGTCTTCATGTATTTAGAGGTAGGATATTTATAACATATTGAACTATTCTAATCATACGACTAAGAAAGTTTTGCAGCTCTTTTCTATTACAGATTATTCAGTTTTATCCCTTTTTGTTAAATCGCAAAATATGTAAGTGTTCTCCTCTTACTTTTCTTTCCATAACAACTTTACCTTTCATATCTAAATTTTCGAAAATTTGTATTATATACTCTGGATCATTTTCTTTGATAACGACTAAGTAAAAATATCCGTTGTCGGATAATAGTTTTGGAATATTTTCAAACAGTCTCTCCATCACTTCTCTACCTTCTTTCCCTCCAGCCCATGTTTTGGAAATTAATCTTTCGTC
The DNA here is from genome assembly GCA_031762395.1 of Calameuta pygmaea. Lineage (NCBI taxonomy): Eukaryota > Metazoa > Arthropoda > Insecta > Hymenoptera > Cephidae > Calameuta > Calameuta pygmaea. The sequence goes on along the minus strand of JASANN010000193.1, from coordinate 325,620 downwards.
AAGAACTTCTAGCGATTCGGTAACAACATAAGGGGGATTAAATAAAATTATATCAAATATGCCTCTAGCATAAATATTGTTAGTCAAATCCATTTGAATAACATCAATATTGGTAGAGTTGGCTATGCTAGTTGCTTTTGTGACTTTGCAAGCATTAGGATTCAAGTCAATTGCACAGAAGTATGCACCATCGTACTTTTTTAATGCTGCTGCCAGAGCAGTAATAACGATACCTGATCCGCTTCCAATTTCTAAGCAAAGTTGTGACTTTTGTGATTTAAATGTTTCTAAATCAGATTCTAAGGCATCTATGAGAAGAAACGAGTCTTCTGAAGGTTCGTAAACAGTATCCAAATCTTTACTTGATAGTTTAACTATTGGTGTTTCCATCTTTGATATAATTCTTTTTATAAAATCCCTATGAAACAGTCCATTAACAGGTAGCACATTTTAATCATCCCAATAAGAAATTATTTAACAGCAATATCAGTGTTGGAATTTTCTGTAGATGGAACACTCTCACTGTCAGCGTCTTGTTTCACTTCTCTACTAGTAACTGTAGTGCTGTACGACAGACTATGATCCAACAAAGCTTTTCGTTTAACCGTATCTCTTTCGACAGCTTGGTGAATTTTATTAAGGCAATCCTGTGTTGTTTGCAAGATATTACTAACTATGGTAACTTTGTGTTTGGCATTTACAAGCTTCTTAACATAAGACTCCAATTCCAAAGGACACTGAAGGACTTCTGATATCTTCAGCAGTTCATCGGTTAATGATTCAATCTGTTGTTTCAACTCGATCTGGCTAATTCTGAATAAAAATAAGTAGCCCCATTGAATAAGATAATTCATTCCGGCTAATGTATCTTATTATGCCATTAACGAACATAAATACTCAAATTAAAATATTATAAAAAATTACTCCAAAACACCTAAATACATGAAATTTATTAAAATTACCTAGTAGCACGAATTCTTTCATCCAGTTGATCCACTGTGGGTTTAAGAAGTCCCATAAGACCTTCGGTGAGTGCATCTCTTGTTGGATTTTCACAAAAATCTTCCGTTTTATCGTCTATAGACGTATTGTCACTCGCTGTATCAACGTCCATGTTGGTATCACAGTTCCACAGAGACATGCGCTGCGCAGATTAGAAACTGTCAGTAATCAGTATACTGACGAATCACATCAATTTTCTGTAAATATCCACTAGGAGTCTCGTAGTGCACTTCTCAGATAATCTGTGCTTCTGTGGTCGATATTACAGATATTGACGCTAAAGCTCAGCGGATACAATAGTTTTTCCGTTGATCACCAGTGCGAAAAACACTCTTTGATTACTTTATCAGCAGGATTTTATCTGCTCTTCCATTTATTGGTAACCGGTAGGAACTTTTACCACCAACGTGGTTCGATTTAGAAGACATTTTCTAGAACCACTGCATGTTAGCTGGCCCGAAGGCGTCTATAGAAAGTGAAGTATCCTTATCCCGCACATCGGCGTGTACCCTGAAGCTCCTAGAAGAGAACGACCCCATTCTTAGGTGATACAATTCCAATCTTGTCCAAACCCTGATGGAATTGCAGCCAGATGGTATCTATACTCTATTTTGATTTTCGTTTTGGTGGAGACTATTAAAAAATGAGTTTTATGCTTGGATATTTAGTTAGTGAAGAATTTACTCGTGCCATTAGCTTTACAGCTCTGTTAATATTTACTAATAATCAAGTCTAATAGCGCTATTGGCTTATAAATATAGTCGTTATAGAAATTCACTCTGCCACATTAGTATAACTGCTCTATTAAATTGGTAATGTCATATAGTTATACGATATTCTTGAAGGTACATAATGCGTTGTGAACTTTCTTATGTACTTTCATAAATTAAAGATATATGATAGTACTGTAAGATTATTTAGTGAAAATAGTCTCACTTATAATACCAGTAATAACATGAATTATATGATATATGAGGACGGGTAAATCTATCTATATATATATATATGAAGTTACGATAATGGAAGTTTCAACAAACCTTGCGTTTCCTCCCTTAAGTTTTCTCAAGATGTCTGCCTTGTTCACGCATAACACGCCCGGCAAAAACTTTGTAATGAGCGGAACGAGCGGAGGGGTGATGTTTGCAAATCATTAGCCTGACGGCAAAAGCGCGCTGCGAAGCTAAAGGGAGGAAACGTCTCGACCATCGCATTTTATTTACAAGTAGAAGGTAAATTTGAAAATGTATTCTGTAATTAGAATCTGGCTTTAAGGCCGATTCTTCAAAATAATTCATTCTTATACCGTCTTGGTTTATCCAGATTCCCTTCTCTTGTTTCATCAAAGTAATAAAGGAAATTCACGACAAAGCAGCTTCTACCGAAGACCGTTTCTTCTTGTAAAAAAGTACAATTTATGAATTAGGGTATTACAAAATTTGTATCGTACATATATGAAATTTCAAGAGTACATACCCATAAATGAGTGGTACACATTTATACGCCTCTGGCTTATTGGATCTGTAAGGATAAACAACCTTACTGGATCATAGTAGAATTCGTCGCAACAACAATGCTCACAATAGGTTCGTCTCTCTGTGGCAATTTTTCCTAAGTAACTGAAATCCCGTCCCCGAGGATCGAGCCTGAATAGACGGTTTGCCAATATAACGAGTAGAGAACCCTTCGTTTCCCGCAAGTCCTGATCCTGTTAACGGGACTAGATTTCCACCACTAATGCGTAGAATCCCGAGCGTGAGAAAAGGTTTCACGCGTTTGTGTTCCTCTAAGTGATTCGTCTTGTTTACTGAATTTTCTAAAATAATTAAAAAGCAGCATTCTTTTCAACTCTTGTAAAGACTTTTCTCGTGATCCAAACCGAAAGACAGAAGAAGTTTTATATAATTTGTAGAGTCACCAAGAAAAAAATGAAACTTATTTGACTTGTATGCATTTAATACCTTTTATTTGAATATCTTAGATTCTATGCTTGATACAGTAGAACGTTTTTGTAGCCAATTTGATATGCTCGTTGTAATATTTACATATGCATAGTATTTATCGCGTCTCAGGACCCAATGGGGGCATCGTGCACCCGAAATATCCCACAGGACTCTCCATATATCCAAATCGCATTAGCCGACTGGCTGTTCCGCGCTAAGCTTCGCCCTGCTCGATTTGATATGCGTGTGCTAACCAAGTTAACGATCAGAAATGACAGATGGTGGGTAGGAGGATCAGTTTTGCTATCGTTAGCTATGCAATTGCGTATGAATGTTCATTTGGATCTTGATACCAATGATATTTTGATTGGCAATGAGAAGTTTAGGGAAAAAGTGAAAATTGGATTGAGCCTAGAATACATTAACGATTACTGATACTCGAATGATAAGATTCAAAAGAATATTTCAAATTTAATCAACGACAATGCACATGGATCTATTATAATTATTTCATTTGAGTCTCTTACAATGATTTTTACAAATGTCGATGGAGTACAACCCGGAACGATTAGCGATACTTTAATGGCAGCGAACCTGGCACTCATCGTAATTGTCTCAGAGGAGAAGAAAAGGAAGGAAAGTGAAAGAAAAAAGAATAAAGAAAAATTGCCGAACATCTCGAACTTTCAGAGATCGACGGGAACCTGCAGTTGTGGGTGCGACGACCCACAACGGTATAACGCAGCAAGTGCTTTGAGTGGGCGATGGTTACTTTTATGCCTCCTAATTATACATTCTTTTGGCCGTCAGTTCAAAGTTTTAGGGTTGCATTTAGAGCCGGTCGAATTTTTCCTTTGACTTTTGTGCGAATTTCTCTCACGGATGTCGATCGCTCTCCTTTCATTAGCGATACTCGCCGAGGTCAAGTTAAAAATTGTCAAATTCTCTGAAGAAAGATTCTGCAAAGTCTCATGGTGCATCTGAAATAAATAAATAAGACTAATGAGAATAAATGGAATTTAAAAAAAAACTTTAACAAGTGTCTGTCCACAATGACAAAGCTCACTTCTATGCTTCACTGGCTTAATGACGTAACGGTAGTGCATCCAACTATGCACTTTGGTACCTATAGATATCAGGTTCGTGTCGAGTGGGACACGCTATTCTCACGCATTGATGCACGCGACATGTGATGAAGGAATTCGGAGGTACGGCGAACCGAGAAATAGTTTAGCCCGAAATTGTCTGAAGAAGCATTGTTCTCACAATTATCGTGCCCTACAGTTTTAGGAGCCGAGAAGCACGAAAGTCTAGTCCTGCTAACTGCTAGCCTCTCTCTTTCTCTTTCTCTTTCTCCCTGTGAGTTGAACCCTTCACTTTGGCGTGGCTCACCTTTGGCTGAGAGTTTGGTATCGGGAAAGGAGCGTGTCCAGGAATTTCAGAGACGTCTCAGCATCCCGGCATCTCGAGGTCTTGGGATGTTCACGTCTCAAAGTCAATCCATCTATTGGCGGATTGGCTCTACTATGATTTAGGTTTGGATCAGAGAATCCTAAATAAAATAATGTGGCGTCATTAAATTATCACTACAACGTATATGGCGATAAAATAAATCTCACGGCATAATGGACACTGCTTTTGTGTAGTCTTCGTAAAGGCCTCCATTCTATGATCGTTCTCCAGAGCACTGACGAAATTAAGAGGCATTTATCTGGCTGCGAAGTATGATTTATGAACGTTTGAAAAGAAGGATTCCTTGTCCGTAGTCTTTTTTCGTTAATAAGCGAGGAGAGTGCCTATTAAGTTTACAACGAGGTATTTTTTGAGTTCATGAATCATCGGGAATCTTCGTTCCTATGAAATTCCTAATCGTATATCCGTTCTTCGTATTCACTTCCTGTTCCTGTCAATTTTTGACTTGGTATAAATTACTATGGTTTTTAGCACGAGAGGAACAGTCAGACAGATATTTATGTTCTGTCAGATACTAACTGTCTTTAGTAGGCAGATTTGAAGGATTGAACTGGAGCTACCCCGAGGTTGTCTCTATGGTACGTGGACACGGTTCAAATTAGGGTTATAATCCCTGAGTGAGTCCCTATCCTATGATAGACATCACCCTACACTTTACTCGACTATTTACCGATAGTATTTTAACCCTCGATTTGTCGTCAACAGCTTTCAGGTCCATTGGGAGTCTGCGTTTAGTATTTCCCTTGATATAGTCTTAGAGACTATCTGTGTCTATTAGCCATACTGGAACCAGAGAGTAATCAGCCTGAGTAGTCCATACGCTTTAGCAATGCTCTTTTAGTTACTCTATTTAAATATCCGTACCAATTCAGTGATATTTGATTAAGGGATGTGTATTGCTAGAAGTATAAATGTATATCTTGGGCAGCATATGGGACGAGACAGCCACAGTTTGAGTGAATTTTTCCTGAAAAAAAAAAAAATAATACTCATTTGAAAAAAGAAAGCAGTGTCTCAGGTGTCTGGTTGTTGCATTGGATGAAGAATGTGCATAGAGGTAAGAGAGAAAGAAGGAAGTAAGGGAATAGAGAGGATGATGATTGCGCGGCGTAGATGAGGGAGAAATAGAGGTTGGAAACCGGAGGGATAGGGAACCTCCCGTTAGGAGGTTGGAGAGCGAGAGAGCAGTCGGAGTATTTCGATAATTCCCTTTTTCGTGCGCGATGCTCCAAAGCGTGTAACTCGGGCGAGATCAAAGGCGTCAGTAGCACCTGTCCTCTAACCCCGCTCCTTGTCATCCGGCGGGATTGCGTTGGGATGCCTGGATGGTTGAAACTGTGTAACGCTGTCTGCAGTTTTGATCAAAACGCCATGGTTGTACGTATTTTGAAGAGATACTATACTATCTCAGCATACCATAATATCTCAGCGCTTTGCTCCCTTTGCTATTATTCGTTGAAACTTTGGATCATATTCCAATTATCTTTATTGCAGACCCGTGGGTTCTACCAATCCTGACCCTTCCACGATCCGCCATTGTAATCCTTATCCGTTCGTGTTTTAGAGATTAATTGTCCGCCATTTCTAAAGCAAGTATTATGATTACCTCAAATATAACCTACCATTACGTAATTTCTATATAAGTCCTATTAAACTTCTTCTGATCACTGGCAATATCTTAATTATTCCTTACCGACGATAAAGGTCAGAGGGTAAAAATGGCGACACGCAGTAACGCTTTGATGAAACTCAAAGGGACGACGAGGACGTTCAGGACGACAAGGAGGACGATGATAATGATGATGATTCCGCTTAATGCTGCGAAGCCTGTGGCCGAAACATAAGTCATCCGCAGAGCCGGAGGGATCCCGCGAAGAACCCTAGAATTATCGCTAAACGTTAGTGCCTAGGCTCTATAGATCTTACGTATAAAATACCAGGTTACATAGCTCATGTGGTTGGATGCGAGGGTGGACCCGTAGAAGAACTAAACCTAGAATTTCGTCGGGGTATTTTCTTATCGACGCTCGTTACCGATCGAGTTAAAGACTCGCCTTAAAGTCAAAAAGTTCAAACGCCAACATTCAACGCCCTCTCTTTTACGACGCCGAAACCTTTTACATTTCAGTTTCATATTCTATAACTCTTGCTTCATGTTGATACCTTGTTAAATGTTACAATGTGACGTGTGTCCGATTATGTGCGATGTACAGTTTACCTGTTTATTCTTAACAATCAGGAATGAGGATGTTGTGCGCCAAAACTAGGCTTTGTTCGACGACAGCAATTAGACAGTATAATATCGCTGCATTGGACTTTCAATATTCTGGCACAAAGATCAAAGCTCAACATGCTCATAGCTTCCCTCTATGGAATTACGTCGTTTTGAGTACCAGGTATGTCCATACCTCTAGTATTTCACTCTGTTTTATGTTAATAACCTGTCTACATAACATAACCTGGACGTGACGCAACACCGATTCCTTTTCATTGCTTCCTTTCTTCCTTCCTTCCTTCCTTCCTTCCTTCCTTCCACCGACCTTTCTGTCTGCCATTATGCATACTCGTTTTTGCTATATTTACTCGTCTATTATGTTCCGAGCAATGGAGATCCTTAATTAAAATACCCTGTCATTAAACGTTAATAGACATATTCACGAGGGGCTTTTCTACGATTATACAATACGTATTGTACACGGCGGCCATTTTATATAGAATGATCTCCGGCGCCTAAACACAGTAGCGTATGTCGTGCTGTAAGGATTTCAGGAGAATGTCAAGATTGCGGCAACCACAATCACTCAGAATGTCCTTTTCACTTAGAGCGCTCATACGTCCTATGAGAAACCCCTTTCTTTTTTCCTTCATGGCCAGCTTATGGGTGTATGTATAAGATAATCGATAATATTTTAAATCCATCCTATTCTAACCATAGTGCGTCACAAGTTGTCCACATGCTTTGCTGTCGATCGCCTGACATTTATTTTACCTAGTACAACTCGATAGTTTATCTCTCTTACGTAATTACACAAAGGAGACAGCGTAGCCATAGGCATTGGTGGATATAAAGATGCTCAGCCCCAAGATTCTACACGATGATCCCGTTAATCGAGGCTTTTTGATCTCGCAATCTGAGGATAATAATAATGTCTTAGCTGTTCTAGAGACAGGCGCTCGAGAATTCGCTTTGTGATGCAGTGACCCGTGTGATTAGCGAAGTTCGGTATGTACCAAACGAGTCTCGCTGGTTTCAGGGATGTCATACACATCGTCGAGCAAAGCTAAAGTTGTTGCACTCTGCAAGAGCATAGGCCTAACTTTCTTCAGTCTAATTGACGCCATTTTGAAATTATAACTAAACGTGTCTATGAACGTTCAGCCCTGTATTCATAATATACACCGGCAATAACACTGTACTGCAGGATGCCTGAGCTACCTGACTCGACGGTGCACATCCAAGAATATTTGAGAAGCTAACAGAAAAAAGAGAGAAAGTACGCAAAAGAGAGAAAAAAAGCGACACTGTCAGAGAATTCGAATACTGCTGGCTTTTCGGTCGAAGCAATTTGTCAGTGAACGCCGAAGCCCATGCATACGATTATTGGAGCTCTCGCAGCTCTTCTATGTACCAAATGAAATACACGCCATGTTAAAACGACGGAGATTAATGCTTATTTATACGGAAGAGGCGCTGCTTTTCTCTTGGTTGTCCATGGCAAAACGCGCGTGATCCTTAATTCGTCACGTTTAACAGGCGGGTCTCCATATTTCTCTGAACGCGTGCCAGAGAGAGAACCACTGTAGATACTCATATGCATACTGGCTATATATGGATACAGTATACCTTACTGGATGTATCTACAATATACTATCTATATTTTCCACATATAATTTTTTCTTCACTTTCATACATCTGCATACATATAGGTAGACGATGCTCGCGACTTTCAGCCCAATTTATTTGCACTAGAGGAGGATGTAAAATCAGGATTGTCGACAGCTGGTATCAGTCTCAGACCTGGGGCCGTAAATGCACGGACGACGAGGGATTCCCAACTTCACGATTTTTAGCCTCTGGCTAAAGTGCCAATGGAAAAGTTGCACTCGGAGTGGTTCGCTTTGTTTTTTCATCCAGGACATCCTGGAAAATTTGAAAAACGTTTTTAACCCACCGCCGCTCGCATGAGTACATATGTACTATTGGATATAGTATCACAACGTAAGGTATGTACAAATCTTGTAACATTAACGTAATTTCTAAACTTTGTTTGCATTTATGCACATAGTTAGACAGTCGCCACTTTATTTCAGAGGATATATTGCCATTTTCTATTTATATACTATATTCTCAAGTTATATTTCTAACTGGTCCCTTGTATTAGATGGACGCGTGTTTGCTTTGCACTGAGCTCATTAGTCGGATGGGTCCGTCTGGACGCGCTGGTGATTAAGATGGTCGTTATGCTATACTAGCAAGGCGGGGCATTAAAAATTTCATCGTGATATATTACTGATATTTGTTTCGTTTGGTTTTCAATAAACGCGTATAGGTATAGGGTGGACACATGAGAGAGTGTAATGAATCCCGTTTGCGTGAAAAATTACAAATTCGTTAAGGCCAGGAAAGGGAAACGAGTCAAGTAGTAGGGTAACCAGCTTACGGGGTTGCGCATATATATATATATATATATATATATATGTGTGTATATTATATATGTATATTGTATAGAGTCCTGAGGCACGATGATGCATGCAAGTATGTTAATGCACGAAACCTCCGTCCATTTTGGATAGCTATGAATATTCAAGAACATTTACGAAGGTCAGTTTAACGAGTTTCGTTATACCTAATCGGTAATCTTAATTAACCCATCTTAAAGGACTGTTATAGGTAGACAAGATTTTCACAAAGTTTCTGTAATCCTGTAGTACAACGACGTTGTCAATATGTCTGACATTCGATACTACGTCAATGCTCAGATTACTCTTAGATTTGGCAAAAATGATGGTAAGGTTTTGATACAATTTTTTTTTAATTTATATATTGTGTCTAATATATATATATATATATATATATATATATATATATATACACGCGCAGGTTTGAAAGTCGACCAAAGCACATGGTGGTTCTAGTAAATTTCTGAGTACATCCTGGACTCCCAAAGGACTTTGCCAATTAAAGCATAAAGGAAGAATCCAATTACCGGTTATGTCCTACAGGTTCATTACCTCGTCGGTAAGGAGGGAACTTCTTTTTTCGTTTCTCTGACGTACTCCAGCACTAATTAAAATAAAACATTTTTCTTACGTTCCTTAGCCCATCACAAAACTTATTTCTTTCCCTGTTCTCTTATAACGTTTTTCTTCCTGTGTCTTAGTCTCGTTGAGCCCCGTGCCCTTTCAACTCTCTGATGCGACCCTGCCCACCCTCAGCCGAGTACCGCCAACGCGATTTCTCCCTGTTACCCAGCTCCACTGCCAGAGAAGAAAGAAGAAAACTGAAGGGAAGCTGGGAAAGGAGGAGCGACGTAGGAGAGGGGAAGAAATGAAGATAAAAAAAAATCAGAAGGGAGATCCAGGAATAAGACTGGATAACCAGCTTTGAAGTAAGCTCGCCATTTAGACGTTAAATAAAAATGTTTCCCCGTTTTTCTCGCGCTTGTTATAATTAATTCATGAGATAAAGTTTTTCTTCGGTATTATCTACCATCTACCTACCAGCGTCGTGGTAGGAGGTAGCCGCGTCTATGGTTTATAATGTAAAGTGAAACGGTAGGGCTTTTCTGACGTTGAGCTCCTTTGCTGGTAGGACCAGGAGGTTCCAAAAATTTGCGTAAAATCATAAATGCGCTGCGTACTCATATTGTCTGAGCATCCTGCAGAATACCCATTTTTCCTCTAGGCTTTTTTTTTTACATATTTTTTATACTCAAGTGCATACATAATATATGTGCGTATATATACATATATACACATATACATACGGCAAAGAAGGGAGAGTCCATTTTTACGGTGTCGAATTTCCTAACTTACCAAGAGCAGCCACGCTTATCAATCCGTACCGGATGTGCCATGTGGCAAACCAAACCACCTATTTTAATGCACTATTACTATGATTTATTAGGACTATCGGAAGTGTAACAGTGGTACGCCCTGACGCCTTGGGGCATTTGTGGAAAAGAAAAAAAAAATAAGAGAAAAAGATTGGTATGGGGTGCATGAGGTTTTCATCCATCTGGCGTCACAAGGGAGTGAGTATGTAATACAGTATGATTTACTTAGGAAATATTTTGTGGTTTTATATTTAAGGTGCAGTGGGTGTAAGTGCATTGGATACGTGCAAAAGGAAAAAAAAAGTGCTAGAGTGTCATCCTCTGTTACAAAGGACAATGGCTGAATCGAACCAGGATCTAGTTGTCCTTCTAGAAGTATTCTGAAATGCAGGTGACGCTTCGAGAGATTGATTTTCTGAAGTGGATAACTGCTGAAGTGCATGAGTGCATTGACGCAAGGACTATAAGAATTGAGAAGAAGGTGGTGCAGGGAACGCGGAACCTGGACTGGGAAACGAGAGGCATAAACAATGCAAGTATCTAGCAACGAAGGGGTTTTACCACTTGGCACGTAGGGCTCCCCGGCTCGACGTCCAATTACCAGCTGGACGCGTATCTTCATGGGGGGTCCTACACGCAATTGTTGTATTTCTCCATTGTCCCAACGCGTGATTGGAGCCATTGTTTTTCCTTCTTGTAATTATTAGAGAGGGAGATCGATATGCGGCCTAGGAAAAGATTTTACGATATCCAAGACAGTGTTTTCTTTACCGTGCATATTTTTTTTTAAAATGAATTTTCATTTAAAATTATATTTGAAAGCTCATTCCATTCTCGAGGTAGAAATTTTTCTTATATTCCTTTGGAATGGGAATAACGGAGCAGGACATTCCATTGGAAGTACCGATGTAATATTTTTTAAATTAATTTTCTAAATTCAGTAAAATACAGTGTTTTTTTTTTAAATAATAAAAATGAAAACGAGCACATATTTATTATAGCGTCATACCTCTGTGTTCCTCTCGTACTGCCTATCGATATGGAGTGAAATTCCAATCAATGCAGAATGTCGAAATTTAAAAAAAAAATCCACACATGAAACGAACCGAGGATCTCCTGTCTGCCGCAGTCAGCTGCCTATCAGTTCAAACGCTTGACGTTTTCAATATTTAAAACTAAAATCCGACTGTGTGCTATCGATCAGTGCGGTCGGAGTTCCAATAAAAGATAAACTTTGTAAAATTCCATCTCTCTCGGCAAAACCAGTGGGAGGAGAAAAAAAATCCAGCACTACTTGCGTAAGATATTTAAAAATATCAAACCAACAAAAATTTAAGAATGCGTTCAAAGTTCAATGTATTAAAAAAGAGGTTTTCTGAACGTCATGACTATATTTTATTTATTTTACAAATTCATATCTCTCTATACAAAATTTACTATATCCAATATGGCGGTACAGGGTACTACGTGACCATTCGATAAAATGTAGTTCACAGCCAAAATTTTTGCGGCCTGAGTTTCTCTCTGTGTGACATTTCCCTCTAGCCGCAGGCACAATAGTGTATTATACTTCCTCGTGGAATAAAGATCCTTTGACAAAACTCTCCCCAGGGATTTGCTGCTGGGGACCACTATATGGCCACCAGGAAATGACTGAACCGCGTTTGGATATTGCATTAAGCTCAAGGCGTTCCTCAAGAAAGATAGGAGTCGACCAAGTCCTGCTTGTGTTGCAGGTCGCTCAAGCTGAATCCACCTGTCGTTTTGTATAGTTATGGCAGTAGCAAACGTATCGGAACTCATTGTGTTAGCGGTGCAGTTACCTTAATTTTCCATTTTTTTAACGATTTTAGAACACATTTACAAAGTAGGTCTCTTAAGATACCTGGTTCCATATCTGTACACGCGAGAACCGAGTCTTCACTGTTTAAGGATCCCTTGCAGATCGGTCGCGAGCTGTAAGCGATGAAGACATAAAGCCGCGTCCACGTGTAATTTAGAGTTCTTAACTCCCAGTAGGTGGTTGGCTACCACCTGGGGCTCGAGACACCTTACCGTGCCAACGGCTATAACGTCACTTTCTTTTACCCTTCTAGATTCTTTCTCCACTGGCGATGTTTACGCTCATAATAATTATTTATATTTATATGAATAATTATCGGGGTTTCTTAATAGATATATAATACGTATTGTGCTTCTTTTTCCAGCGTTTATGCTGATTTCGTTCCCGAGCCGTAATATAGGAGTGCATATTTTTACTTTTCTATTGGAAAACGCGTAAGGAATGTTGTTGTGTTGGGAAAAATACAAAATTTGATTTTTTTTTTCAGATGAAAGTCTACTCGCGGTGTAGCGATTGGTGCGTTAACGGAGTCAAGGTTGTCCGCTGAATGCAGGCTATTCGAAAAATGCGGCTTTCGTGCTGGGAAGACATTTGCCGGCGCTCGCGTCGCCAAACGAGAGATAAGTCGACATTCGACGTGGAACGTACGAGGGCCATTACTTTCAATTTATGCTCCCTTCGATTCTTAAATCCGCAAACTTTCGGAGACCGCCCGTCGGCGGATTCGCGTCGACCGAGTCCGCCATTTATTTAACGGCACGCCGAAGATCTCGAGGACGAGCTGGCTCCTTGGCTAAGGCGCACATACGGTATTAGGTAAATCACGAACATATTACATATCACAATCCAGTCTAACCTTTTTCTCTACACCGTGTATAAAAATTTCCAAAAACTCAATAACTTATCCCACATATGATCAGCTATCAATTTGTTAATTCGTGTAAAAAAAAGTCTCTTTTTTTGACATTATCGCAAACTAACAATTTCATTACAGCTGAAGCTGAATTCCCAAACTTTCCAGACGATGAATTTCTTGTACGAGGGTGCTGGAAAGTTGAATAATCCAATGCAGAATGAAGTTTCGAAAAGCCAAAGAAAGCATCGAATGAAGACGAAGGCGGCATAAAGAGAAGTAACGGTCGAAGAGCGTGTAGCAGCCTCTCTTGTACCTAATACGATCCATTCCAACCTGGTGGGATCGAAGTGAATTTTGAAAATGTATGCGCACACGGCCAGATTCACAAGGAGGGTTGTAAACCCTGCCTAAGGCTAAGTTAGAAGGGACCCCTTATTCCGCACTAAATTTCACCCTATACCGCACATAGAGAGCCATCCCCCTTTTGGTTTGTCGTGTGTATACGAGTTCCGTGCCAAGGCAGTGACCCACGAACCAACATATTGGCATTGTTTGAGGAACGAGAATTGGGTGGCGAAGTGGGTTCCAACGATAAGACCGATCGATCCAGCAATTAGAGTATATTAAAAAAAACCACTAACGATTCTACCCAAGAATTTACACCACCAGTATAATTACCATCCGTTACGTGCCGACACCTTGTCGAACTCGTAGACTTGAATTCCACAAGTTCAACCATATAAACAGTGACACCACTTCACTAAATAACAGAATGAAAAATATTTTAATGAGCATTATAAACACGTGGTCTGATCTTTAAATCTTACTCGTTGCTACAAGTGCACACACACCTCGTGCAGGGTGAAGTTATGAAGTTGAAAAGGTAGTGACTATACTGTATCGTTGGTCGAGGTTGGCTTCGCTATAGTTAGGCAAAGTGAAGCGAAGGAGGTGGTACGGCGCGCGGTCTAACCTGGAATTTGCCTCGCGGTCTCCGGATTCTTTGATAATTGAGGTCTAGTCGCGGAGCGGGGTATTTGTTCTCTTCACTTAAATTCGAACCGCCGCGTACATTCCCATATTACGCTGTTTCGTGCTCGTGCGCTTCTCTTATATGGTGCTCGTGTGCTGGTGGTACGGAATGTAGCGTGCGTGCCGCCCACGCTGTACACGCACATGTGTGCACGCACGCACTCCTCCACGCGTATGTACACGCACATTCACGCATACCCTTCACAAATTAAACTCACGCACAGCCCCGGGGCGGCGTGCCAACTAATGAGAGACGCGAGGGAGCGCGATGATAAAGTCTCCGGTTAGGTAATGTTCGATCTTCCAGCTACGTACGTACGAATTACATGTCCTGAAGTATCTGCCTGATACTTCTTACTTACATCAGTAACTTTTTAGCTGCTCTTTATGAACTGTTGAATCTTTTTTGTTTTCTTCATATTTTCTGCGATTCTTTGCTAAAGATATTTCTATGAGTCTTATAGGAATTGATAGGGTAATTTTTTCTTATTAGAATTTAATAATTTTAAATTCTCAATATTTAACTAGATAGATATGCTACTGGCGCGGTCGACTTACGGAAAGTCATAAATACTCGGAGCTTTTCGATTTTACCGATTGGCTCCCTGCGGGAGACCGTCGGTTTCTGGTTGCGAGGTGAAAAATAGTTGGTAGTGACGTATTACTTCTGGGGAGGCACGAAATGCTTGGAAATGGCTCTATCGAAGTAAATCTTGGAATAAATCATGCGCAGCGAAGCTATAACAACTATGAGGATAAGAGGAGGAAAAAAATTTATATGTAAGAATGAAATGAAACGGGGCTACTCGTAGAGTCCTGTGCCGGGGTCAGATGGCACTGGTTTGGGAGGTGGTGATTTCGAAGCATGTTCGCACCGTGGGTGTCCACCCGAATCCATGATAACTTCGGAACTAATGTTCTATCACGAATTAAGAGCTGTATCTATAAAGTTATAACAGTCTGAGCTTCTTTATGGAGTGGTATTTTTACGAGGAGGATTATACACGAGTTTTACATGGCTTTTAAAATGTTACTTGATCACGCTATGCGAGTAACTTTTGGGGGATGATGCATTTTGACTAAAAATATTTTTTTTCTCCGCCTTACAGAAGGAGAAGTACAAGGCAAATCGAGATGGTAGAAGAAGAAAAAGAAGAACAGGATGCAAGAAGAAAAGGAAGCGAAGAAATCTGAAAGGCCGTTCAATCTGAGAAAAAGGATTTGTTTTTCCAAGCTGTATCCAAGCAGCTACGAAATACGCTTGAGAAATCGCCTTGTGAATTTCACTGTGAATCCATCGATATTCCATTGGCCATAAGGGGTGCGTTACTCCCCCTTCGAATTCTCTTCTGCACTTCAAAGAATCGTGAAATCGTTCGGATTTCAAGTAGGCAACGAGAGATTAGGTTTGCACGCCGAGGTTCACGGCCGCGAGACCAGAACACGTTAGGCCCGACTAGCAATTTGCATTTTATTATGGCCGAAGCCTTTCGGTTTCGACGGCGGCCCTAAGTATCTGCCAAGAATGCATTATACCTACGTGCATTCTCTTCCTTTTCGAAGGGTTATTCGAAAAAACGCCCCCGAGAAAAATCGGCACGATGGAATTTCAAGTGCGGATTGGAGCATGTGCTCCTTGCTTCTTTTAGGAGTGTAATGCGCGATGCTAACTGCACTGGGAAACCAGTTTGTACGAAGCGTCCACTATGTATTTACTATGCGCTGTATGCACTTGTTGCATCTATAATCACTGAGTGATACATTTTATACGTTTAGCATAGATTCCTTGAACAGTAATGTCTACGAAAAAGACACCGATCGGTATGAAACGTATCTTCAACAGTTTCTCCCTTTTTCCCCTCCTTTTGGGGTTAAAGAAATGCTGAGTTCGAAGAATTCTAGAGGGGTACGTCGAGAAAAAAATTTTCAATAAAAGCAGGGCAAATTGTGCTAGTGATTGAAAGTGGAAGACATGTAACCCCGAAGTCTTTGTAGGCGTAATTCTATCGCAAACTGATAAATAGGCGCATAGACAGAAAATATTTTGAAAGGCCGATTCGCCACGCGCTTAAGTCAACAAGTTCGTCCTCCCTTAGCGACTGAGATGAGTGCACGAGAGAGCGATAGATTGAGATTTTCAATGGATCGAGTGACGAGAGATCGAAATGTTTTGAGAAAAAAATCACTAGCAATATCCGAATTTCATGGGAGGAAGGTTACAGCACCTGACGGCCCTAGGCTTCTCGAATTGTCTTGAAAGGACCTTCTAAAGATCGCAAGGATTTGCGTTCCTTCGCATCAATAGGGATAAGAATCGCACGAAGGCCGATCCTTCCTCAATAGATAGACGTACAATAGCGTAGCTCTTCTATCGATGGGATTACCTAATGCACTGAAAGGCTCTATTTTGGGCCCTATAAGAGAAGGGCCTTACGTTGCATAAAAGAAAGCCAAAGGACATATCTGTAACCCATGATAATGTACACAAGGTTCGTGACATCGGATGACAAGATAAATTATCTTATCTATTTTATAGATTTATAAAAGTACAAGCAATGTAATTATAGACTCATATGTAATTGAAGCATGTTATTTAAATAGCATGTATGCACGTCATTACATGGCAATGAGTACGTCACTCTTATCTCATGACTCGTATGCGAATCCGCAAGGTGTTTCCAGCAGGTAGATCGTGGAGAAGTTAGGTCATCGCTTCGGATAATTAGGTAATTAGGGTAAGATGGCCCTCGTGGCTATCTTGATGCAGAGAGTAGATAGTCCGTGCAGGTAGATATGTACGCTGGTAGTTAGTATATGTTCCACCAATCTAACCACCAATAGATAAACACATACGCAGCTTGCGCGGTGCTCTGGGCTCTCTCTCGTATATACGTAAGCAATTTCACTAGTAATTTCCACCTTACATCGGCGAAACTTCAGCGATAATGCCGCGGTAGTTAAATTGCATTAAACAAGCGAGTTACAGAGTTACAGGAGTTCGACCGCAGGCCGCGACTGACTATGGCGCCAGCATCGCCTATCATAATGAGAATGATTACTTTATTCCTATTAAGCTTATCATTGCTACTCGCTGATACGTCAGAGACTGATAGTTTAATTCATTAATTTAATATAATAATATTGTTAGATATCATAGAAGTATAGAAATTTTAATTAACTTGTTAATGTAAACTGACTGTAATTCAAATTTTTACAATCATGCTTGGTTTATTTAGAGACAAATATTTTACGTTACAAAGTCCAAGATATACTTGAAGCCTTTGACGTGTTTCTGTATTTGCGATATTTTTATTAAAACGCTGTTAGATGTGAAGTAATGTGTAGATTATTTTGTATATAAGAACCGGCAAACAGTGTATCACTATTTCATTAAACGTCCAGGCAACATGACAGTGAAATCACTGCTTTACTTTATCATGTTATTTTTAATGGACGTTACGCTATTTTTATTTTTATTTTATCTTTATTTGTACTTCTTTATTATCTGGTGTCGCCTGTGACGAACGATGATTCAACTTTGTTGCATTTGTCTCTAATGTTTTATTGCATTTTGCTTATGTAATGCGATTACGTTAATTGTAGGCATATCAAAGATTCTTTTTATCTACTTATTTCTTCGGTCAAATATTTAATGCAGTGTGCTTGCATTCGGGAACTGCATAAGGTTATTGTACTCTGCTTATAATATTCTAATCATTCTGGGATGTGTTATCTTCTCCATATTATGAATAACGTATAAGGTCCTGATATTATAGCTGTGTGAGAATTTAGGATAGTTTTTAATTTTTTTTAATTAAACGGGATATAATAAATTTTCTTCTATCCTCCCTTCGCTACTCTCTCGCTGGATTCTTTCACTCCGTCGCCGTCGCGGCAATTCTTCCTCCACGTTTCTTCATCACCATTTGGTTCTCTTCGTTTCACGTATCCTGCCGCTCGTCGTTCTATTTGACTTCCTTTGATCTGTGGACAACAAGCCGCTAGCTCGTATATTTTATACACTTTTCACGAAACAGAAGCGTCATTGCTATAGTTTTTATAGTCGGAGAAAAAAAATGTCCCTAGCGTAAAGTCGCTCACTGCTTTACTCAGATCAGTATTTTTTTTAGTTAAAAAAAACTTTTCAATACGGTTGCGAAATATTTTCATATTATTTTCTGCTATATAATTTTCTAGAAAATATTTTGCAACACATATCTTTGAGATGTTTGTATTCAATTTTTTAAATGTTTTTCTTTTCAATCAGTAAAGTAAATCAAAATCTGTTTAGATTTTCCTTTCGCATGAGGTTTAAGGAAAAAATGTGTCGGGAACGATTATGACAACAACGTATCTCTGTACCGACAGCGTCGGACAAATATTTAGAGATACGAGGCGTCGCGGCGTCGGCATCTAAGATGGCGACAAACGAAACACCACGGCAGACTTCGTAAGTTCTTACGAAATAATATTCACGGTATATCGTTTCGCATGGTTTCATACGACTCAACGTTAATTAACCTATATAATGTAAACTGTATGTAGAATTCGCAACTGTGTTAAATTTATCCGTACATAAAAGACATAACAAGTCATCAATTTATACATATGAATACGTATATTGCATATATGTATGCATGATATAGAAGGGTTGTGGTTGTCGTAGCTCCAGGGCCAGGAGCATTGAATTTATGATTTTCGATTATTGTTTCCAAGCGATGCCCGGCGGCGCGAGGCCAGATGAATTATCTCTTCAACCTACGACGCACTGTCAAAAACAGAAAGCGTCCTCGGTTGTCTTCTTTCCAGTCATACAGGAAGTTCAAAATGAATCCGGTGTTCGCAAGGTTGATCTTTACATTACGAAGACAGATTTTACCTGAAAATATAAAAAGATTCGAAGAAATTCAGACGCAAACAGGAACCGAATTTACATTTTATTTATTGACATTTTATGTATACCCAAATTGATAAGATATTACTTTTGCAATTATACTTTTAAAGATCGAATTTGACTTTCGGTATTGTATACAAAGCACTAGCGCCTCTAGCGGCGGTTTCAATTCGCTTCACTTGTACCAATCGTATGGCTCAGCAGTGGCCACGGCAATAGGCTCTACGATACGCCCAGGGCGGTTACTACGGAATGCAATCGGGTGGTGGTGGCTTCGTGTATCGAGGGATTTCGTCGTTTCAGTTGCGCTTTACGTGATAGGAGCATTACGATATGCCTAGTGTTTCAACAGAGGCTGGGAGCCACTTGAACGCCCGAATGGAATTCAATTATAAGCAGTTAGTACCTTTTGATTTTCAATTTTTTCCTACACAGTGATCCACACTTGGAATATCATGTTTCCAGATTGCTCTTGGTACTATGCCTATTTTAGAATGTTTTGGATAACTGGTTATCGTATATTATAAATTTCTGTTTGTTCTATCTCGCGCTTAAGCAATTCTTTGATAAACGAAGTTCCTCATTCAGATTCTCGACCATTTCATCATGGCGTCGGTTAAGTTTACTCCTGTCGATCGAGTCACGATTTAACATAGGCGTGGTACCGTGCTGTATCTCGGATACACTCTGCCAAGAAGATGGACGATTTGACCTCTTCTAGTAGAGAGCAGCTCGATTTTCTTCCTAGAGAATTGATCTCGGTAATCCACGATCTTAACCTAACCTAACCTCCCGGTCTCAACGATTAACGCTAGCATTCGACTAGAAGATATTCAGACTTATGGCCATCTTGAGTAAAGAATTTTATTGTGAGTGAAGTTAGACGTACAGTTTATTTGGCTATTATTTAATTGATATATAATAACGTTTCAAATGCGCTAGAAGGAGACAATCCGAAACGAATAACAGTGGAATATCCTCAAATCATAAAACGTCTGGAAGAATATTCCGCTATTTTTCCTTGGATAACCTATTCCGTTTACATCCCAACGGTTACGAGTATTGTCTACGTCACGTTACCAGAACTGGAGACACAACGAATGTCTGTTATCTAAACGAGAATGAAGCTCTAAAAAGAAATCGTTATACGCAACGGAACAGTCGGAAAAGTTACAATTGCTGTACATAAACGTTAGCCATATTGTATGGTACGAGCCAGCTATTAATTCTACAAAATCCACTGTGTGTATAAGCCAAACTAGATCCTCTTTCGTACGCAATAAACTGCAGTACCAAAAACACGAAAATTTATAAAGGATAAAAAAAAAGCCATCTACACTCGTACCTCTGGGCAAGTATTAAAAAGAGATACCTAGTAATGAAATCTGTGAAACCTTATCAAAATCTCGAAGGGAAAGCGGTGAGAATGGAAATAAGACGACGAAAGTGGTAGAGGGTCAGGCAAGCAGGCAGTCGGAAAGAAAGGAAGGCTATGGTAGTGTTCCAGTGAAGTTGCAACGATCGTACCCGATGAATCGGTATGTAGAGAGGGAAAGAGAGGGGCGAGCAACGTGGGGATATAAAATGGTAAATGGTAGGGTAGGAGGTCGTAGGTATCGCAAAGGTTTTCGTGGGAGGAATAAGGCTGTGTACTGGGTATAGCTTCTCCGTAGGTTGTAGGGTGGCAGCGTTATAACAGTGGGAATGGGGGGTTGCTGAGGGCAGGGTTGGGGCATCGATCGGACATGCGCAGAAGGTCGAAGGGTGCGGGACATCGCGCTTCGGCATCGTTGGTACCATGAGACGGGGGTGGCAACGTAACGTAACGTAACGTAACGTAAACGCTGCAGCGCTGGCTCCCTATGATATTACTGTATAGGTGCGGGTTGAATGTGCGTATGTATTAAGCATTGCGCACGTGTGCGTGTGTGCGCGCGTACCCTCGGAGCGTCGTCATGTGACTGGAGGCGGTACCACACCCCCGGCGGCGGAGGCGCCACGGCGCCTTTCGCCTCGAGCGCAGTGCGACGTCGCGACGCGCCACGTGCAGTGCTGAGATCTAAAATCGTTTCTTCCCTTCCTTCCTGTGTAACGAGACTCGTCCGCTGCTTTGTATTTGAAATTATCCTGCTCTACCGACGCGCTCCGGGAGACACCATTTTGTTGACAGTGCCAATTCTTTTATCTCGTTTTCATTATGAGACATCGTTGCTACCAATTGCCAAGATATTTGCGCGACTATTAGCTACTGCTGATATTTGTAATTTTTTGTAACAAGGATAAGCCTTGCATTTTTGTTTTTATTTTGCTGCAATCGTTATTCAAATTTCAGGGGGCGTGTATGCCTGTCTGACTGTTTTGATTAGGATTTTTTTTTTATTTAGTTTTATCCCTATGAGTGTATTTGGATGATTTTTACTGACGTTACTGGGATAGTGTTGTTATCGATGTTCTGTATGTTATTTAATTGTGAGATAATATCTTGAATGTTCTTTTGGTGCTAATCTGTCTTGTTTTTAAGGGAAAATTTTATTGAACTTTTTTTTTTCCTTTTTATCGTGGCGTTATCGGTGATTTTCGCGGTGCTCTCTCCATCGACGTGTAACTGAAGGTGAGTTGCAGCGGAGGATTTTTGTGCTTCTGTGTTTTTTTTTCATTGTCGTTACTAATATTTAGTCGTAGCAGTCAATAATTGCCAATTGCAATATATGCTGTCGATCATTCAACGCTGCGTGACATTCCTTGAGTAATCTGAAGTTTTAGAATCCGACGCGTTTGTCTCTTTTATTTCAAAGATGTCACAGAGCTCGTCCGCTTATTACAATTTTCGCCAACGAAAAATATAACGTTCGGTCGAAGAGTTGATAGTAAAAGAAATCAATTGATTTCAATAAATACTCAATGTATTTATTGCACGAGTTGAGAGCACAAAAAATTAATCAAATTGTCCTTCGTTACATTTCCTGTTCGATCTTTAGCACAAAAGTTAATGGCGTTATTATACAAAGCAAAAAAAATAAGCCGAAGAACTATAAAAGAGGCAAAGGTGAAGCCGCCGAAATTACGCGAGTGATTGTTACGCGATCGGTCAAAAATATAAATAGATGAAAAGTAAGCAAGAGAAAGGATGCAAAGGGAAGAATAAAGAAATACGATAAAATTAAAGAAGAAGACACCGGGGTACCTTTGCGCGAGGGGTTCCGCCCGCAACCTTTCTCTCCGCGGGCATTTACAATTAAAAAGCGGTTGTGCCACCTCTGGGAGCCATATTTAACTTCGCTTAACTAAGTTCTCAATCCGTTGACGGAAGGCCCCCGGGAGTTGAGAACGTCGGCAGTATAATTTATTTTACAATCTTTTTTTCCGTCAATTCCTTCAAGCACAGCAGCGCGCGTCCTTGTACCTCGCTCGGTCCTTTTATTCGTTTCCTTGTATGAGCTTCCGTCAAGCATTACGTCACGATTGAAAAAATTTAATTATCGTTTCAGATACTCGGAGCAAAAATTCGGCGAGTTTAAACATTCGAAAATAGCGCCAAGCTCTTCTCGGGATGTGAGTGACAATATTTTGGAAGACATCGCGACGGGGGACACGAGAAACGGCAACATGTCTTACCTTGCTCTGGATTCAAATGCTTGGCAGGTATTTGTATTACAATATTTAAATATATATATTTATAATGAGAAACGTACTCTGTCCATGTAACATTAACTTGCAGAGAAAGGAAGCTTTTAGGAAAATGTTGTCCGAGGAAGTTAAAGCGTTCAGTTACGGCGAAGCTTGCCACATTTTAACCAGTCAGTAGTAAAGGAAGTAGATAAATAAGACGAGCAAGCCAGTCACGGCTTATGAGATTAGCACGTTGTGGCGTCCTGGCTTCCCTGACGGCTTTCGAGTAAATGGATTACTTTCCTCGAACGATGGGTACCCGGGAACCGAAAATGGCGAATTCTCATACCGTCCTGATTACTTGCTCCTTGGTGTCATGAATATTTATAAGAGCCATTTCCGTTCGCGTGGAATATCATGCCGAGATGGCTGCCACGGCTCTTTGTCGAGTTTGCGCCAGTCACTTGGCTGCCAGTTTCATTATCTGACTATAGGATTCGTCTGGTTCTCTTGGTTGGCTTTGCTTGTTTTATTGGTTACTCATTATCTATTTTATGCTTACATACGCGATACCAATCATCGAGGATACATAATTATTGTTGATAGTGAAGAGATAATTAATACGGATCGTGTTCGTCCTGTGTCATCATGTGTGTTTATTTAGAATGAATTTTTTGTATTACGTAACGAATATAGGTACCTGGTGATATTTTTTAATTCTATATTTTTTTAAAAGCTTCAATATTTAGACTCTATATGCAAAACTGCTTTTAGGGACTGAGCATTGTAGTTTTTGGTTGTTTTGGTACCAGAAGATGAATTAGGGATACCTCTATCGTATGCTGAATCTGTGCTTGACTTTCCGAGTGTCTTTAATGAATTAACTTTAGTGTGAAGCATTGCCAAGAAGGGATCGATAGCCTAATGCCCGTGGCGAACTTTGCACAAGACGGAGTTAAATTATCTCGGTCGTTCGCCATTTTTCTTGCAAAATTTTCTCACTGAATTGGTACGCTTTGTTATCCGTCTTTTATATTCTTTATACGAATAAAACGCACTTCATAATACTTGTAAGATTCAAGGACCAGTCAACGTCCCCAGGATAGACGGAGGTAGTGGCTTTGAGGAACGCCTTGGGCTAGTTGCAGGAAATCGCCGGAAATCGCGCGCAGTAACCGGAAATGTGAGACCACGACCTTGTCGAAATGAAGGAAACGAAGTTAGCTATCCCTTACCCAATTGGATTGCCACTCAAAATTTCAAGCTTTCCTCCGCATCCACCTGCGGAGTCGTATGCAATTTATTCTATATTCGCTAAGACCTTGACTAGGTGTTCCTGAGATAAGCTGACGAGTTGCTAGGATCTTGGTACTTACTAGTGCTTATTAATAAATTTGAAAATTTTTCATAACTTCAGGTCACACTGGTGAATATGTTTCCATCAGAAGTCTGCACGTTCTCCTAAAGCCTCGAGATTCCCAATGACAGAGTCAAGCACCACTTCGTTCAGTCTATGAATCCTGATCCTTTGTCCAGGGGGTCGATAGTCCTCGGGAACAAATCGGGGTGACTGTTAGTGCCTCTGGGGGTCTATGGAAAGAGATATTTGCAGACTTTCCAATAAAGTATGATCCTGACGCGTGGCGAAGTTGAGTGCCGGTTTGTGTCTTTCCTTGTAATAACAAGGGGACACACCGCGAAACTAATACCTCGCTCTAGTAACGTGCGTGGCGGACCTAGACCTGCGAATAATCTAAAGACTACTTTGCTGTTGCAAGTTGCACGCGTTTCTGTTGTTGTGAATAAATTGCCTGCGACGTTCTTACAGACCGTGGGAGAATTTACGTAGACCTGGACAGTTATTAAAATTGAATATTTACACGTAGCAGAATATTCGAACCATCAGAATCGGAGCTATGAATATATGCCAGTTTCTCGTTATCTAACTCTAATACGTGATTCACTAGTTTGCATAGGAGACAGTTGTGAACAGTTGGTGGCAACATCAAAAACCTACCGTACTTCAAAGTCAGCGATCGCTGAGCCACGCAATAGGGTTAAGGGTCGTAGCGACAGAAGTGAGTGAGAGAGAGATAATGCCAGCATGGCGGGGTACGAGAGCAATCGAGAGGGACGTCGAGGGAGGAAGGGTGAACGAAAAATAAATGATACCCGAATTAGTGTAATCGCGTGATAGTTTGCAAGGGAAATACTCGGCGCGGTCCCCGACGGAAAATTGCAGGGGACGACAAATTGCATTTCAATTTCATTTTGGCTTGAAATAACCGTTAGGACATATTAAGGTGGCTAGAGAGCTATGTGATTAGACTCTGACTGTGCATAAAGATGATCTCTGGTCGATCGGTCGATAATGACTTTACACTAATGAGATCATCTTTTTTTTTTTTCATTCTAGAAAATTAGGTCAGTCACTCAGGCTTGTCGCAGTCTATCCACGAGGTGGACTGTGTATACCGTCCATCTCGTAACCTTGTACGCGCCATTTGGTAAGGCTGGGAGGTTACTCGCTTTTGAATAAATTACAACGTGGTGACCGAGCACACTCGTCGACTTCCATGTATCCCGACTGGATCTCGTTTTTTTAACCCAATGACAATGCGACAGGTTCAACGCGAGTCTCATTCACATTGAATGCTGGAGCCGATACAATGGCGGAGGTACTTTGCTTGGTGGGCTTCAAGTACATTCTTCAATAATTCACAATACAAATTCAGTGCCGCTGACGCCTCTGTTGTACCAAGTAAACGTAATGTGTTGTGTGTACATTGGATGGATAAGTACCCGTGATACGAAATAACTATTACGTCTCATAAATCGTGAAAGGTTCTTGAATATTTGAAAAGTTTTATCGTCAGGTTCAATCTCATGTAAATTTAATCTTTCTGCAGGATATACGTTTTCCAATAACAAGAATGTCGTCGCTAGTGAATTTGTCTGTCCATTCAGTTGGCGCTGACGCGTCACCTGCAACGGACTGTGATCAGTCAAGCGACGTCGGCTTGTGTTTTGCTCTCTATTCCGTTCTGCTTCCAGTAATTAAGACTCGAGTGTAAAACGAGAGAGAGAGAAAGAGAGAGACAGAGGGATGACACTACCCCTTTTGTTCCGCCCTTTTGAGAGACCGGTGGAGCAGCTAGTAGCAGAGCGAGTAGCGAGTAGAGCGAAGTAGCATTTGCAGGAGGCACAAAAGGAAATAATGACTAGTCCAGTGTTCAACTAATATTTGCCTCCGACTTTTCTGAGATTTCACGGAGATCCTACGAGAATGCTTGGGCAGCCTTTTGTCACGAAGACTTTGAATCTCTTCGGACGTCGCAATGCACGAACGTTGGGATAAACGTCGAGTCACGTATACGTCTTAGTTTCACAGCCGTTGAGGACAAAGGAAAAATAAAATATTCAGTTTTCTCGCATCCGAACAATGATCAGAATCGCATTCGTCTGGTTCCTCTCTTGTCTTCTCTCATTTTTCGATATTCAATAACTTCTTCGCTTCTTTTACATTCACGTTAGTGACTGCGGGCACCTGATAAATACACGCGTGACAAAGTCACAGATTTTTTCATTGACTATACCATCTTCAATCTCCCGTATAAAATTCCACGTGCAATAGAGTTTCTCTCTATATTCGCAGTAATTAAAAAAATGTATATATAGATCATTGCCTGAAGAATTACGACAGACGTACGTTTACGGTATGAAAATTTTAGTAAGCTTCAATAGAAAGTCAATTAGTAAACCGAGGTCGAGGGACTGACTAGGTGAAGAAGTAGCTGGAGGAGGAGAGTCTTGCGCTTTGCTGTAAACGACACCAGGTTTACGTATTTGTCATCAGGGATGAGAGGAGCGTGAGGCTGCCCAGTGAATTCACCCCTATACTCAGTTTAGTGGTACCGATTGTGCGGGGTGGCGCCGTTAATGGTAGTGGGGTTGATGCCGGCAGTGGTACTGGGGTTACTGGTGGTCGGTGGTGGTCGCTCCTACACTAGTACCAGTACTGACGACGGTGACGGTGCCCTGGTGGTGGTGAAATCGAGTTAGCCAAATTAACCATGAAATAGACTCCCTCCGCCCCAGTGTCTGTGTATCTCGTCAAGCTCCCATGTTCACCTCGTCGTTATGCTACTTCAAACTAGCCTCAATATTGCCTGCGTAGATTCTCCTATGTGTCCTTACGCACACGACGTGCACAATCAGAGGTGTAAAATATATCGAGTTCCATTTAGTTCTTAGTGTTCGACCTCGTATCTTTAATGGGTTTAGAAAAAGAAATTTCAACTTCCGAGGGCTAATCGTATTTCTTGCCGGTTCTCAGAAAGGATATTTACTCATGATTTGGAATAATCTTACGTCTGTCTCTCTCTTATTCACGTAAGTGGCCATCGAGTCCGTCTCTCTCGCACTCATGGCGAGCGTAGCGAATGCAAAAACTTAAAGGACACGAAAAGGCCCCTCGTTTATGATAAATAACATTTCAATTTCGGCTGTCGATTGGATTTACATACCGCCCGATGTATTTCGTCTGGATATTGTTACGTGACAATGCGCTTGAAATGCACTCTGCATTCTGCACCGACAGCTGCCAAACTCCGTGCGCATTTCGCCGCTCTTGCCGTGCCGGGATCGCATCTCGTGATTCATGGACCCGGTGATCCCATTGACAAATAGGAGGACGGAGCCCGGCCTTTTTCTCATTAGCGGCACTTTGAACTAACCCGCCCACCTTATGACAAACTAGATTAATTTTATCTCTTAAAGAAGACCGCCTTCTTCGATCGTTTATTAGAAAATTACAAATGTCAGACAAGCGGATCATTCGGGCTCTGAGAGGAACTTGATGGAAACGGAAGTTCTCTCAATTAAGAATCTTGTGGCTATGGTACTTCCTCTGGTACTTTTTGGGTACCTCGCGAAATTAATTGACATCGTTTTGAGTAACCGTTGATTCTGTTTACCTAAGTAGCGCGAGACACGACCGTGCTAGGGAATTTCAGAACTTACCCTTTATCGCTAATTATTTTGATGCGTCATCTCATTATGCAGTGTAAAAAGTATATATGCTTTGTACTATACAAGTATCTTTATTGCATCATGCTATTCATATGCAGATATTCAATGGCCCCTGAAAGGCATCTTATTGCATAATTTTACTGATAAAAAAAAAAAAATTGAAATCCAGTTCGAAACTTCAGGAGTGGGATAACGCTGCGGTTTCGATGGTAGTTTTTAGAGGGATGTTGAGGAGGACGTTTATAACTCACGTCAGGCAGGTAATTAGCCGCTCTTGGCCAGCTGTAATGGACCTGCTAAGGCACTAAGCGAGACCCTTAACTTATTTAAATGAACCAGTAACCCATGTCGGTGTCCAACGCCTGCCAGACACGAGGGTAATATAGAAAATCCATTTATAAGCCACTATATTTTTGGATACGTTGTTACGTATTATTTTATTTATTTTTTTACTTATAATTCTCTATTTTGAAAATTGTGTAATTCTTTTATTTTTGCAAAATCCCATTGTCATAGACCGTTATCAATGAGTGACGTGAGGGTCTTGTTAACACAGAGACGAAGAGGTTCGAGGGTCAGCGACTCTTCGCCTGTTTCAAGGATTTTAATGTAATTCGTCCAGAGAGAGAGAGAGAGAGAGAGAGAGAGAGAGAGAGAGAAAGAGATATTGATTTTATGTTGAAGCGTAAAAGTGTGATTTGAATTTTGATTGCGGCCTGGGAGAGATCGCGTAACAGGATAGTGCACGCTTTGCCAGGCGCACAAGGGCCCTTCAAACATCGCTTACTCAACTAGAAAATTGAAGGAATACACGCTTTAAAGCGGCCAACCGATAACGACCAAGACGAGCCCGTTAACGATTTTAGAGAATCTCCTTTGGTCCTTTCGAACATCTTATTGACTCCTTCGTTGCACTTGACCGAGTCCCACGGAACGTCGGGAACGAAGTACCGAAATTAGTCGACAGGTGACACCAGCGTCGCTCGTACGAATAATTTCACGACTCGTGATCTCTTATTACCTGCAAGACGAATGGGAAGAAAGACGCTCGCGAATTTGTAGCTTTTGCGTAGGCGTAATTCCTAGAGAGTAGATTTCGCATAGATTATAATCTTCGACCTCGCATAATTGGATAATGATACGAATGCATGGATATTATTATAAATAGATGCTAATCCGGCGTTAGTCGTAAAACGGGATGACTATAATCTATAGCTCGAGTATAGGTATTAAAGTATCATCACAGACTGTTTCCAGGTATTGCATTTTTAAGGGCCCTCGCATTAATTTCATCCATTTTGTCAACGGACTCTCTGCATACGGCTTTCCCTTCACGCTTTATTCGTCTACTTTTGAACTTAGCTTTTTCCCCCAACTTTTACTCCTCCCAGTAGAACTACCTGGAATCCATGCAAAGGAATCTCATAATTATTATTTTCAGGACACCCGTTGTACGTATCTAGAGAACGTATTTATCTTTCCAGTATCTGATATCTAGATATAATTATCTACTCGCTATGTCCATCTAGATACTGTATAAAATATGGTTCAATGGAGTAGTCGTCAATGTCTGTTGTCAATGTGACGTTAAAGGCGTTATCTGTCTCTCTCTTTCTCTTTCCTTTCTCCCAAGACAAGATGAACGTGATGAAATATCGTTAAACAAACTGGCAAGAGGAACAAACTAGCTGTTAATCTATCTGGTCCACCCTTACACACCCACCGTGACTCTTCCTGTCCTAAGAGCATTTTTTTCCCCCCACTCTGGACCCGTGGTCCCTTTTTTTGGATGCTGCTCTAATATCTCGTGGCTCCAATTAGTTTCGAATGGTACCGTCCGTCCTGTCCATCCATCCCGTTGTTCTACGCTGTTTATTCGTTCACTCGTTCGTTCATTCCTTCGTTCATCGGTCGGATGGACGGAACGCTCGGATGGTCGGTTCCTTCGTAACCCTCAGCTTCATTAAGAAACGGTAATGCGTTTTGTTTCTCTTCTCCGCTCTGAGAAGGGAACGAGCTAGGGACTCTTTTAATAATCCCGCAGCACGCTCAGAGATTTATTATTTTCGGACTACGTTGCTGGATAAGTCCATATGGCTGATGCTTCTGCTTCTCTTCTTTCATCCTTTTTTTTTCTTTCTTTTTTTTCATACTTTTTCTTTTACTTCGCTTTGTCTGTCCTTCCCTCGTGGACTTCTGCGACGGTTATACTGGGTGACTTTGGATGATTTGAAAAATTGCATGGGTGTATCCAAAGAATGAGTTACTCGTAGAAAAGTTTTTTTTCATATTTTTCTAGTACTGAGCTGAATCGATGAGAATTCTTTTTTGGATATACACGTATATATATATAGTACCTACTAATTTTTCTGTGTGTGGCTCGAGATTGGCTCTGAAGAAGAATTCGTACCATACGTAGAAGGCTCCGGCAGCCACGCTCGTTTGGTTATAATTCTTTAGGGACGAAGATATAAGCGCACTCGGGCCTTTTGATTTAACGAGGTGTAGTGTCGGTTATACTATAAACGGTATATCGGACTGCTATAAACCAAACGGTCGAGTCGGTAAATTAGGAGCTGGAACCTCTCGCTAGAAGCCCCTAAAAATACAATTAACGAGTCGTTTAACGGGATCCTGCAGAGGTCGCCACATCCTTCTTGGGTTTCCAGCTGAAAGGACCTGGTCAAATGAAAAATCCTTTAGCCAATATAGGCGTCCTAGTCATCCATTGGCTTAGACGTCTTATCCTTACAGTTGAGTATTATTATTTTTAATTTTTTTTTCTAAAGTTCCTTGCGCCCTATCACTGTCTAACTGTCCTTATCTTATTTCAGAAACTCAGGATTAGCTTTAGTTTGTCACTCGAGTCCAGGTTACACGAAAGTGCCAGTGAATGAAAGAAAGTGAAATCTTACTATCAGACACAAAAGTATCTGGACCATTTTTCTGTGCTACTCTCTTGTGCTTTACGTACTACAGACCAGGTAGTAGTACCAACGCTAATCCACAATAAATCACCCGTCGAATCTTTCGCTTAATGAGTTTTAGTGGCGGGTTTCACCACTCGTGATTCATTATCTTTTTTAATCAATTTATTCACGCCACGCTTCTCTTCGTCTTATTGTATCCGTGCTGTACCTACCTACCTACCTACCTACCTACCTACCTGCCTACCTACCTACCTGCTTTCAGACTATCGACCATTTCTCTATGGCTAACCTGATATTGTGCCAGCAACGGATGCTTTAAAGTTCAAGCAACGCTTCTTACCTACGTGACCAGAGCCTGTACCATTCTCCATGATCAAGACCTTGATACTTATTATACCCGCTGGTAATCCTTGGAGCCTGGCTATGGCGGCCATATACATCCGTCATACGACTAAGAAGCCTGCCCCGGCAAGGAAGGGATGGGAGAAAAGAAGGAAGAGAGATCAGAAGGTGTCGGAGGTGAAGCTCCATGGGGTGCGACCCCCGTGGCGAGCACGCGACTCCTGTCAGAGCCTCCGTTTTTAAAGAACATAACAGTTACGTAATAAGAACGACTCCCGTCCTTCATTCCGCACGGCGTTGCGAATATAGAATTTGATTGATTTTTCGCAGTCAGATAAGGCGCGTGCGCAACGTGAAATTCCAGATTCTTAGAGTCTCGTATGAGCGAAAAATTCCACGACGCTGCGTGGGACCGGCGTGCGTTGATATTCTTTCGTAGAAATATTTAGTTTTCTTTTTTTTTTTCCCTAAAAAATATATACAGTCGAATGGGAATTGGTAATGAAGTTAGATACCGAATTAGTGGAAGCTAATTATCCGGGAGAAAAAATTCGGTGAAGGCTCACCTCGCCGAAAGACGGATCTATTAGGGCCTGGCTCTTGGCTACGGTGTAGGGTTAACCCTGTAATTAACCGGTAGCTCTTTTACTCGCGAGAGAGCAACTCGGAGCGTTTAACGGTCTGCTTTTATTGGCCGCTTATTGGTTATTTTTGGTCGGGAGTGCCCGGAGGCTACGGCGCCTTTGGCTGCCGGAAAACGGAAGTGCAACGTCGAATCCCCGTTACACGAAAGGCGTCCGCGTGCCGGTATCAATGAGCGCGGTGCACCCTTGAATTTACAAACCGCAAAATCTCTATTAATTCTGATAATTTAAATTCGTTGTACAGGAGCGAATCGCCGGATACGAATAACATGCTCCGTTTGGTCTTGGGTATTTGAAAAGATTCGTCTCTCGGCTCTTCTTTGAATTATTCATTTCTTTTTTTTGTTCACCACTTTTTATCTCATTAATTATTTATAATGCCACGTTGTTCGTTTTTCTTGTTAAAATTCTTCGTCGAAATTTTTTTTGGCTTGCCACTTTTTTTTTTTTCCTTCATTCCATCTGTATAATTTATCACGAAGGCGCGGGTGTGATTCTTTGTTTTCCACGGTAACAAAGTGTACGCGACGCTGTAGCCGTAGAGCGAATTTTATTAATAATACCAAGGGAAAAAAGTTTGCCTGTAATTTATGAAAGAAGAGACACGCGCGCATTCACACCGCGCATGTTACGCATGCGACGCACGCGGCTCCTTGTCCTATTCGTTGGTCCGTTTACTCGCTGTCGTCAAGTAAACCGAACCCCGTCTCGTTTTCGGGCTCGACGGCGCAGCTACACTTCAGCTCTAGTGATGCTCAAGAGGGTCGCTGAGGAGGGTTGGCTATAACGGCAAACCTTTACAGTATCATGATTTTAGGATCGCACGTGGCCAACGTGGCTGTTTTGTTTGCTAAGCGAAGAGCCTCTCGATAGCCTTGTTCTTTATTAGTCGCTCCTACCTATTAGTTACGTTCCCTCTTGTATCTATACGTTGGATAAATTGAACGCAAAACCGTCCCCATTATCATTGTACGCCCGTCAATGATTATCAGTTTTAGTAGCTGCGTCATGGAATAATTAACGTATAGAAAATATTGTTAATATTTTTTATCATCGTTTCAATTAAATTCCAAGGACAAGGCTTTAATTGATACAATTATTGAACTTTTTTTTTTTACAAAGCATCGTACTCGTGGTTGAATAATATTTATTAACCTTTTTTTTTTTCTTCTTTCTAGTTTTACCTTTAAGGACACTGATTGTTTTGAGAATAATTATGGAAACTGTGGATATTCTATATGGCGTTGGTATGGATATCATGGCGTATCGTGTCTCTCGGAAACCTAAAACTGCCTGGGTAATTACGGTTGGCCCGCGACTGAACTTGAACACAGGGAGCACGAAGGGCCCCTTTTTAGTTTCCGCCACGTGCCAGCACGTGTCTACGGGGTTCTGTAAAAAGGAAACTGACGCTAGCAACTTGAAGTGTTGCTGATAGTCGGTGTTACTTGCAAAAGGCTGTTAGCTGGATTTTATATGCTCAACACTTCAACACTCTATACTCGGTATACGCATAGCCTGAGAGCTTTAGATTATCGACTTGCTGATTAAGTGATTAAAGACGTCATTTAGCAGTTCAGCATTGACTGATCGTTCTAAGGTATGAATATGCGTTGCCATTTCCCGCGTGACAAGAACAATTAAACTCTCTTTACGTAAGTCTCTAAATATACCAGACGCACGTTTATTTCTCCATTTGACACAAAGAGAAACAAAGCTTTATTGATCTTGAAGAAAAAGTTATACACGAAAATAACGATAACGTCCATTTCAATACTTGAAGCGCGCATGCAGAAAAGTTACACGTGAAAAACTTAATATCTCTTCAGACGTCAAATTCAGATCATCCAAATTGGTCCATTCTCCTTCAAGTACCAAAAAAAGCCTATAATTACATAAATCCTTTATTTTTTATTGCAAATTTATCTTATTTAAAAAAATTGTACTAAAAACCCACCATACAATTTTACCATAGCTCTCGGCTTATTTTGTACTGACAATTATTATATTTCACAAACCATACTCAATTTTTGTAATGACCAAAAAGAAACAAAGAGTCAGGCAGCTGGTATATTTTTTCTTATATCCCTATAGATATTATTTAGCTACGTTACTCACATCAGACTCACTGTTATACCCGTTTGATTATGTTATTCTTATATACGTACGTGAGTTTATAGCTTTGCCGACCCAGTGAGACATTTGAATTGTCAGTATCCACAGATACTAATAACTGGTACCCGATTGGTCTCATTCTTCTTTATCATCTTAGTCGGTCTTCGGCCCCAAGGTAAAAGGTGGCGGACTCTCGGCTACCACCAGAACAGTAACCGTAATACCCGGTGTCCGAAGTAAGTAGAGAGCGCGAACTATTCGGAATTGTTATCCCGAAGCCAAATGCAATCACGACACGTGGGATTTGGGACAGCTGCGCGCGTGCTGCGGATAGCTTAACATTGAAATATGCTAAGTGCTTTTGAAATGGCCAAAAAGCCTCCATAGTCCCGCGCATCTCTCTTCTCTCCCTCGCTCGCTCGCTCACTCACTCTTTTTCTCTCCCTCTTTATCTCCTCATATTCATTGCCCGCGGCACGAATATTTCACGAAGCATTTTTGCACACGATTTAACGTACCGCCGCTCTCATCGACGTTCTCATGTAAACGCGTCGTTCTTCCCCACACTTTTATTAGGAACGCGTCTTCACGGTGTCGCACGACCTGGAAATTTCATAACGACTACGGGAGTCAGTTGGGAATCTACAGATGTCATTTTAGGCCTATTATAATTTTATTGTTTATTCGATGTGTATTATAGAGTTGGTACGGTACTTATTGTCAGTGAAAAATTTGAGGTTATGGCAGATCATCCACTCTGAGTCTAATGTCAAAATATTAACTTGGTAAGCCCAAGGATATGCTAAAGTTATGTTTGAGCGCTGTGTGCTATTGTTTAATTATGTGATAAAATTATTACAGCAATCTGACTAAACTGGTATTAGTATTTTTATATTGAATTCAGGGTGTTTTATTTAACATAAAAATGTTGTTCTCGCATGTATGATCCTTTGAGGGATCATAACCGCCAAGATGGCAGATCGAAAGCACACGTGGTGGTTGGCCGCAAGCACCCTTTATGTGAGAGACGATACCGTCGCTTCGAGGGTGGGTCGAGCTTGGATACTGAGCCGATAGCTTCGGGCTGATAGATGTTGGCTAATTATGTGGCCGAGTCTTGGCCTCGACTGGTCAGGAAGAGCAGCGCTTCCTTCCCTTCCATCTTGACTCTCCCTGTCCTCAGCGTGTATACATGTATAGCCACTTGCATTATATGAACATATATATATGTATATTGTATATGACTATCCATTGACATTTTTGAAAATATTGGCATTTTTTTTTTTTAAATTTTTTCTAATTTCTATAATAATATCGCTACCAGTTGGCTTCGTGTAAACATGTCTGACGGTTTAATGATTATGAATTTTATTAACGACCGCTTTATGGGTTTTAGATGGCGATATGGAATTTTGTATTGTTTCTACGCCAATGTTGCTTAGGCTGCACAAGTATATAATCGCAATGTCGTTTCTTAATTCGACGAGTGGAGCTGCGAGAAAATTGCTCGCTTGCCGCTCTGATGGAGAGGAGAGAATGAAGCAGTTCCGTCCGAATGGCCATTACATGGTCCAGCTAGAGAGATGGTAGTGATGCTGTGCAATGGCTGGTCGGGTAGTCACGGTTATTCTTGGATAGGAAATTTAATTGGATACAGGAAGCATTGTTGGACGAATGGTGTATGATTAAAAATGAAAATTTTTAATCGGACTCTTCCGAAGAATTTCGTTTGATAATCGATTATTCATTTTCGTGATTGACTATAGTTACTCACTTTGCCATGAGATTCATGGGACTTGTGGACTGGTAGATTTTTTTTAGAAAAATTCTCACGTCCTCGATTACGCCTGAAATTCATGAAATAGTAGCACGTATCTTCGCACACCTTTACCGATAGCACTTCGTTCGCAGCTGGATGTATTTTCAACTTGCGGCTGTTGTTTGTGTTTTATATTAGTAGTCAATTATTGGAGTGGCAGCGCCAGTCAGCCTTTTCACTTCCAGCCTAAAGCCAAATTCAGATCTCTCTCATCTGCTCTAGTGCTCTTCTTCCTTCTCTCTCTCTCTCCTAAATTTCTCTCTCTCTCTTTCTCTCACGGTATTACGATTATGTAGAAATTTTTACAATCTAAAATTCATCCCCAGTAACACGGCTGTGATTAGTATTAGAACTTTTTTTTGTAAAATTGATTGTTTATAACGTATAATAATCCGTTACCAGGAAATGTCTATCAATCTTTTTTTTTTTACACGGTCCGCCAATAATTATTATTGGCACGAATCGAACCGCGTCCAAACTCCCTCGCGAAAGCCGCACGTAGGAGATCGCGTGCGGCTGGACCCAGAGCATCCGGCATTCTCTCGCCAAAAATCTATGAGTTCTCTAAGCTTTTAGTTTACGCGGAATCCATTATCTAGCCCATCCGTGGCACGGGAGTAAATTATACAGGGAAATATTTTAATAGCAAGACATCGGTAGTCAGTATATAGGTATCGTTGCCCTTTTCTCATTGGCATATATACATAAAATATATATATATACATATATACATTCACCAAAAAGCATTAATGTACAACTGATCAATTTTCGATATCATCGGTTTTTCTTAACCTTGGCTGTGACGCCTTTCCCCAAATCTGTGCTAAGTATCGAAATATTAAAGACTCACGAAATCGAAGATTCGTGCACGCGAATTATATATTATTCATTTCCAAAAAAAAAAAAAAAAAAAAAACGTCTCATCCCGAGTGACGTTTCGAATCGTGCACCCCGTTATATGATGTAAAATCATACAGTCAAATATTCTTATATCCGTGTACACGATCCATGTTCACAAGGCATGTTTAAGGGTATAGATATAGGTATATAATCAACACAATATAAATCCCTTTTACGAATATAAAGATGATGGCGCTTCCGTCGCTTTTCGAGGATCGAATCTCGACGCCTTGGGACAAGCAAGAATTATTTCGAGGCGACCTTGAATACCGCATCACGAATATACGTATAGGTTCGCGTAGATCCGAGAAGACCCATGAGTCCCGAACGTGGAGGCGTTCGTTCGGTGGTACTGGCCCTGTAATTGGGCCCAAACTCTTAGCTCCGCTCGAGCAGCCAAAGATTATACACCCGCATGTCCCGAGGGTGCCCAGGGCCAAGCGCTCTTGTGTGATATATTATACTGCAGATACCTATATCTGATTCACGAGGTGAAACCGTGTAAACGGTGTAAACGGTGTAAACTTTTAGTCGTGTTCGAGAGGTCCAGACATCAAAGACGGTTTCACCCGTTTTACCTGGCGTTCTTGTGGGGCGGATCCACGTCTAGCGATCCTCGCTCCACGATAAGGGCGCACGTCGATCGCGATCGCAGTCTATCCGGATCGACACCCCGTGCGCCATTGAAAACTCCCAGTGCCTTAGATTCTCAAAGAGACCACTGCTTGGTTAATGGAATTAAAAAATTTCCAAAATCACAAATTTGCATACACAGGCACATTGCAGAACCGATCAACGGACGACTAAAGGGCTGGACCTTGAAATTTTCGTATTTCCTATACCGGCCGTGAGTGCGAGAGAGACGGAGCGATTGTCTCTCCAACGAGCGAGACAAGGACGCGCATAGCTCTCGTCAAAATTTTTAATAGATCCTTAGAATCGACAGACGCTATCTTGATTTGGGTTTGCTATCGGGTTATGCTGGGTTGAATTTCTAATATTTTTTTTTTCTGTTTTCCAATTGCAATAACACCAAGTTCATCGTTCATCCTGGTTCGTTGCCATCTACCGCCCGTAACGTGTACTGCGGTACGTTTGTAATTTGTCGGAGGATACCAGCCACTCCCGCGTTCGAATTGTCTTGGAAAAAAAGAATCAGGGATAAGCGGTGCGCGGCTCTCGCTGATGTGGCCACGCCCGTGGCGGATTCTTGATACGTAACTCGTGCGGTGGCTCGACCTACCAGACCTCTACCGTATTCTCTTACTCTTTTCAACATCCTCCGTATCAGCGAGCATCTCCCGACGATGATCTCTCTTCAACATTTCCTCCTACTCCTTTATCCAGTCTCGCCATCTCTCTTGCTCACCTATACGCCTCTCCTTGTAAGATTACACGCTTACTGGTTTTATTGCAATTGAATTTCCTCCAATCCTCCTCCTCCTACTTTGTTATTGTATATACGTGTATATACGTACTGCCCCTCTCTTTCCTCCATCTTGTTCACTGTTCTCTCTCGCCCCCCTCCCCCCCCTCTCATCACTCTACCTCGCTTATGTGAAATTTCTTTCTTTCTCTTAGCTCAGTATGTGTATATGGATTTGTGACTTCCCTTCCTTTCTTCCTCTTGCAAATCGAGATACCGTACGTATTCTTACAGCATCTCCGGTACCGGAGTCACGCTGTATCTTCTGGTGCAGTCTTCTTCGTCCTTAATGCCATGCAGTTTTGTATCAGGTGAACGCTTCTCTTGATCCCTCTCTTTCTCTCTCTTTTTCTCTCACACGAGTTTCTACCCTCGTACCGTCTCTTTCTCTTCCTCGCAACTGCACTCTCCCGCATGAAATATTTTGCTCTCCTGTGTCTTTTTGCTCCCGTATCCCCCTTGGCTTTGCTTTTATATTACGAGTTTTGCTCTTGCACGCGGCCGCTCTTGTTGCTCTTGTAGCCCCTGGCTCAAAAAACCGATGCCTCCTTGATCCCCTAATTACAAGATGGCGGACGCGCGTACATGGCCGGCTAAAGTCGTGGCGCAGGTCGCTTCGCTGAACGTTCGCTACGGAGAAATTTCCTTTCGACAAGTTTTTTTCGGGGTAGGGGATTTTTTTGAATTAACGATTTCGGTTCAAAGTATTCCAAAGGGGTATAGTGAGTGGCTATTACTATTAATCGAGCTTTAGGGTGACTATGGGGCGAGGGGGTTGGGATCCTTCTGATCCATTTGACACCTTATCGAATCCCCAGGGAGCCACCTTGGCATTTTTCCCTTTTATCGCCCACTCTGTCACAGCGACGTTATCATCGGACCCTATGACGTCATTTGATGTCCACTTCGGACTTCTATGGGTGATTACCGTAGTGTTGGAATCTAGACGGGTACGCGAGTAGGAAAAGTTTTTCGATGCCCCGG
Source organism: Calameuta pygmaea (assembly GCA_031762395.1). NCBI lineage: Eukaryota > Metazoa > Arthropoda > Insecta > Hymenoptera > Cephidae > Calameuta > Calameuta pygmaea. The sequence continues at coordinate 286,724 of JASANN010000193.1, read as the reverse complement.
AGACGTTCGAACGACTGGAGCTTTTCTCCTGGATCGGATTCTTGTGATAAACCGTCTGAAATCAATAGCGAGCAATGAATGATGGAGAAAGGTCTGAAGCAAGAGAGAGAGAGAGAGAGAGAGAGAGAGAGAGAGAGAGAGACTGGAAGAGAGATTACACAGTGACCCCACCTATGGGATGTAAATGTTATCCTACTTTGTTTTTGCTCTTTGTGAAATTACCTATAGTGAAAGTATATAGAAACCCGGACTACGTTTCTAATAGCTGATGATCGTGCTTAGTTTATTACTAGCCTCATACTAGTTTTCTATGTACGACTTTACCGGTTTACCCGAAAGCTATGAACCAGCAAGTATCTCACTGCGTCGCAGCCCTGGTATATGGAGGCAAATCTGAAGATGATGATTGGTACCTACGACCTGGGTCGATTTTTCATTAAAACGAAAATGGGGTCCAAAACGTTGAAGAAGATCGGTACCAGGTAGAACGCAGGCATTGTTTCGAAGATAAGTCGCCCGAAGGGTGTCGGCTTCTTCAGGGTGCTGGCGTCCTACTGAGCGGCCCACGCGGACTGCTGCTCATCGACATCCCGACAGCCCCAGGACTCAAGAAGAGTCAGAGCCACTACGAGCGTGTTGTACCATCCGCAACTCGTGCTGCGCCTACCGGAGGCCAGCAGCATCCCTGCCCACTTAAAAACCACCTACACCCTTTGGTTGGGCCCACCGAGTCCTCGGGAACCACATCTTCGAAGCAATCCTCATCTTCCCCTCTCATTCTCTCTCCGGTTCGACTGGATGGCGTGGGTGTGTGTGCTTCTCTACTTTACTACGGTAATCGTATGTAAATCTTATAGGAGATCTGGAGTTCAGGTCGCGCGAGCGACCGGCTCTTCGGGCTGAAAATGGCCGGGGAAGAGAATCCGAGAGACTGACCATGCTCACCCTCCGGCGATCGGGCTACGGCCGCGTGCGTTCCTCGTAAACAAATTATCCAGACCTAAGGGTCGAAGGTCTATTGAACCGAGGCGTTCTCTGTTCGCTGTTCACCATTCTCATTTCCATAGTCAGCCAGTCGTGCTACTCGATGGCGGGTACCCTCTCCTACCGCCATTATCGAACTAGCGACAATATTACCTCTCTGCTAAGGGATCTGTAGCTCCATGGACACCAATTATATTTTCACGTATTCTACGGGATTCCACGTGTTTCGGTACAATCGAGCATTTTCGAATGTATAAGACGCGCGTTACAAGGTCCAGAAAGAGAAGCAAGTACATGTGGCCGTCGCTGGAGCATCTTGTTTTGTCGGCGGTACACCGCGTAATCACAGTGCCCCGTGGCATTGCGTTGGGGATGGGCGCTGGCAGTAGGGAAGCTGAATTTCTTCTGAGAGGGTTCAGAGGGCCCAAAGAGGGACAAAGAAGTAGCGCCGCCGAAGGGGGGAAGGGTGGGTGCTGACCTGGAGGGAGGAAAAGAGTCCATCGTTGGTCTGCGTGCACTGGGTGGCAGGTTGTGCAAGTCGGAGTCTGCACGAGAGAGAAGGTACTGGGGCAGAAACGTGGATAGGGGATAGAAGGGAACGCGAGGATGGTCTTGGGCATCATGGGCCCTCTTCTTCTTCTTCTTCTTGGTCCTCTTGGGCCGCCCCCGCCGCCCGCCACGTGATTACGCCCCTGGGGCAGGCATCGCGTGTCAGGCCCCTCTTACTTCATCCTTCTCCTCAGTCCTCACGAACGCTGAACGCTCGCGGCGCCCTCCTTCCTTCCTCTACCACCTTCACTACCTCCAACGCCTCCTTCAACTCGACCAACACCCTCCCTCTTACTGTAGAGCGTACTACACGCCGTACAAGGCATAGTCCCACTGCCTTCAGCACTGGCCAACGCGATGCTCACTGCAAATACTTACCTACCTAACACCTATATGTATATGTATATGCATCTAGTATTATATGTGTTCAGCTTTAGCTTTTTCTGGACCACTTTTTATCTCGGTGTTCTCTCGCCTTCTTTGTTGTCGTCAGAATTCTACCGGACCCTTTATTCGCAAACTGATGCATCCCGTGTCTAGAGGCTGGGTAGAGCCAAGGAAGCTAAGTCGATGAGACTTCAATATGACCAAAAAGATCTTCGAGCTATTACACAGGGTAGAATTATTAAGACCATAGCATTAGCAGTATTAGATTCTTATACTTCTATTGTTGAAGGTTTCATCCAGCAAAAAGAGCTTTTCTTGCTTCTTCAGAAGATCCACCTATAACCGACACAGTCCACACCGCGGTCTGCAAATCTAAACTTTATGAGGTTTGCAGCGTAGTACCTTTTCGCAACGTCGAGCATACCCTAACTGGTGATGAAACTTTAATGACCTCTCGTTTCTGAGAATGGATGAACTTCGCACATTGAGACCTTTAGACATGTGTCAATATATGTATATAGTAGCTATAGCTATATGGCTCTCATGTGATATACTCTCTTTTTTAAGTTGACAATTAAGTGACCCATCAAAACCTATCATGGACACCCGCACTTAATGAAATAAGGCCCCGAGGTATTGTGGGCCTCAATTCCACGTCGCTTCGAGCTACGCACACGCCACGTAGTCAAACTCTTTTTCCCTCGTGAGACATTCCTATTGTTTTACCGACAGGCGCGAGTCCTGCATGCCCACTTTCATATTTCTTTGGTTAATCAGTCGTAAGGCTAAGCTTGTAAGTGCTGAAAGTACACGATGAATATTAGGCCTCTATTAAACTCTTCAAAGTAAAAGTACGAGGTGCACAAGAAAGTGCATATAAGTGCAGGTTCAGGTTGTAGTTGGAAAAAAAAAATTCGCCTGTAATTTTTATATTCGCAGTCTAGGGATATATTCTTTGAGAAGGATAAACGAATGTACCGCTTTTGGTATACAGATCAGGCCCCATTGGACCCCGTCGGTACTATTACGAGAAAAAGACCCCAGACATCTTTTAACGAAATAATGTCCCATTCTTCGTGGTTTCTAATTTTCCAATTTTATACCCACAGATAATACTCTAATGGGCCACCCTCGTCTCCTTAGCTGTCAAGCTGGGGTTGATGTACAGGTTCACGGAGTAGCCGGGACCTATCGCATGGGATTCTTTGAATTTTTCGAAAAGTCAATTTCAACGTGTTTTTCGTGTTTAGGAACGTGTCAATCTTCTTACGCGCCAAATGATTATACTCGCGAAAATTTTCGTGGACCGTTTCTGCGATTCGTGATACATGCAAAAAATTTCAAGGACGACCTTTTCGTGGTGGAAGGTCCCACTTTACTTTCAGTTGAGACATCATTATTTTTAACTGCTCCCTCGAATCACGGGAATACGGATCCGAGAGAGTCGCTCTCAGAGTAAATCTCGGTTGCTTAGTAGATGGCGCGACGCGCTGCTCTCTAGAATTAGCGGTTGTAAAAATTGTGTGTCATTTGCGGGCAGGCTTTATAAACGACTCTTTATTCGATAATAATTGCGGCGTAAGCGCCATAAACATTCATTTTCTGAGGAGCCGAGGTTAATGTCTGTCCGTTCTTTTATCCTTGCCTCATTTTGTCATTTCTGACTCCTTTTTATAACGTTCAACCGTTCTTTCAAATTTAGTCTGTCCCACGTATACTTTCAGTATTACCATCCAACTTTTATAATATCACCCGTGTGTATTTCGACACAATTATTTAAGGATCGACGCACTTTTCTTTTTTATTGTCAAATTATAGCCCGAACCATATAGGCGTGACGTGGTTAACGCCAGTTCTAAAAGACAGCTTGAATCAAATTCAAATTTCCCGCCTAAATAAACAGCTGCTAGAATACAAAGTATTACAGGGTTATTTGATCATCCAGTTTATAATTCCGATTTTAAGTTTCATCAACGCAAGCATCGATCTCTTGTACCAATCGATCGATCGCTTGATCATCCAATTTTCAAGTCCGGTTTCAGATCCGTTCGGTACAAGTCCCGACCTCTTGCAAGCGTCAGCCTATGCTCCATGTAGCTCGTGAGGGTTTGCGCTATAAATCCATTTGCAGGCAGGCGGCACGTTGGTGCGAGCATAAAACAAGGTGAATGGCATGGAAGAAGTTTATGGAAAATATAATTAACAGGTAATATAAAAGGGATGGCTGCTTATAGACAGCTTGAAGGGTTCGGTTTGATGGTCTGGAGATAATCTTGGCAGGTAATTCTTTTTTCTAGGATACTTATGCACTCCATATACATAAATACTTATACTGTTACCTATTACAGATACGAAGAGAGAGATCGAATCAGAAGTTCTCAGTACTTGATTCGGCAAAAGCGCAAATCTATAATTTGCCTTTGGGATGCGTATAATTATCGGAATACCAGAAACTATCCTATTCATTATCGGATGCTGTGCGTTTGCTACCAGCACACAAATATATATGGAGCCAACAAACAATCGGTATCCCCCGTCATTATGCTAATCATTCGAAATGATAGTCCTACGAAAGAGATTCGGATCGCAGCCGCCACCAATGTGTCTACCGATGTTATATACCTATATAAAAAGTGAATAAAATTTTTCATTAATTCCAAGCATTCCAAAAGACGAGGAATCAGCAGTTTTCAGATTGATCTCGAAATCTGGTCAAAATATAAAATCAAAAAGACACAGTTTACCGCCAAAAAAATTTTCATTCTATTATCTCAATACAGTAAAGGAGATAAACCACCCACGCGTCAGATCGCGCTTGAATTACGATAAAACGTGCGAGAGCACCTGATCCACGATAATCGCCTCTAATCTTCCACTTTAACTCTTTTGTTGGGATCCATTATCCACCGATCCGCCGACCAGTCCCCTTGACGCCCCCCGCGCCTATAGAGATACAATAAATCATTCGGACGGTAAATCACTGAAATTTTAAAGGGCGGAAGTAACGACTGGAGGAAAAAAAGAAATCTATACAAAAAGTTATCTTCTTAGAGATTAGTATTTATCTTTTATTTTCCCACACGTCGCGACAGTCACTCGCAAAAATATACTCACAGGGCTTTCGATATAGCGAAAATACACTTACAGGGTTTCGATATGGCTTTCTCGTGCTTGATATTAATTATACGCAAGGTGTGCACGACGCGCGAGCTCGAATATATATCCGATGGGCCTTAAGGCCCAATGATCCACCACGTACCTACCCATCCGCCAACCTTTCTACCTACCACCATGGCAATGGCTTCTACAACGGTGGTAGGTCCCTGTATAGTTGCGAAACCACTTCTCGTCTTCCAGACCCCCAGGCTGCCTTGCGCTTCGTCTTCACCTATGTAACTCGGAGTTCTGCCCACGCACTTACATGCCTTACCTATACCCTGTACGCTCTCCTCGTCCTCAGCTCCTTTCAATTCCTCCCCGACAATTTCGTTATTCTAACGACTCCCCGTTTGAACACGGTTGGTAAAAAATTTTTGAAAAATACTTTCATAACCCATTATCAAATTTTCATAACCCGTAATCCCCGTCCGGATATCTCGTACAAATTTTCTGTTCCTCGTGTAAATCGAATTGCAATACCAGTGCCAGCCTCACGGACAGACGGCATGTTGAATCTAGTAGATAATCTGCTGCTCTTCGTCGCATCGCTGGAGGCCATAAAGCTTGTCTGTCTGTCTGTCTGTCTGTCTGTCTGTCTGCCCGTCTGCCCCTCGGTCGGTCCGCATGTCTGTCTTTTTCTTTCAGTATAGTGTACGCGTGTACGAACGTACACGCCTGGTTTAATGCCTCGGCTGCCTAGCTGCCCCCCCCCCCCCCCCCGACTGCCTTCGTACTTCTCTGAATCGTGTCTAGCACTGCCTACTAACCCTGGTCATATATATCTATATACAGTATCGAAGTACCTACGTAGGTACGGATACGCCCTGGCAGTTATTTGTTGCGTCGCACCGATAGCTAGATCGATACTTTCATACGTAAGTACCTGTAACTAACGTCGATCGACCGGTTTAAAATCGAGTCTACGAATACTTCTTGTTCCCCGCGGGCCATTCACTCCAGGCTACGTCCCGGTGGACTTTCAGTCTTGATTTTTTATATTTTCTTCTTTTTTTTTTTCGTTTTACCTTTATCCTACCTCGGTATGGCATGTCCTAGGGTTTATTTATACTTTGGAAGGATTTACATTGGCATCTTTCAATAATGTATATACGGGGCTGTTATATATGCAACTGGGAGAATGTCAGGATCGTAGATACATTTGTTATGGACACCGGTCATTACTGCTACCCTCTCTGCTATTAGGTGTGGATGGGCATGTGTGTGTATATATATATATTTTTTTATCTAGGCTATTGTCCCTTGGGGATGGTTTATGCGTTGGTTATGGTTTTTTTTTAAGTTTAAGAATACGTCATTGGAGTATGTTCAGGGTGTGGCGTGTTTATCAAACTTATTAAGGATGGGGGGGGGGGGGTGCTATCGTTTTTCTAAACGATAACAGCCATTTACGTGTCTCCAAGTTCCTTTCTGTTTTCCCTGTAACTGTTCTGTGGCGCCAACGAAATTACAAGGCTTTACTCACCGGGAAGACTAATAATTATATACTTTGTAGTTCGGCTCTCGCAAGGGTATCTTGCTTGCGTCAATGTTTAGGGCTTTATAGGCCGCGACGCGGCCTGGCCCGGGGTTAGGCTAATGAAAAGGTTAGTTGACCCCGCCAGAACGCCCTGGCGCCTTCTCTAACAGGAATAAGAAATATTTTCAACTTCCAAGTAAGACCAAAGAGACATTCCTTTTGTAATATTCATAAAGGAGCTTGATATCGATGATCGTTAATTAAAATCGTATCGATATCCGGGGTATAGGAATCCCTCGTGATTTATCTCTGTGCAAATGACGTCACATGGCATTTAAAAATTGCCAATAACACAGATTTCTATGGTCGGCACTCCCCGGGCTCACTGTTAGGATACCCAAAAGTATCGGTTTGCGTTTTAGCGATTACGCGAAAGTCCCTAATGGAAATTACAGTGGTTTCTAAGTGGCGCGAGGATATAGTTAGAGGCGCGCGGACTCCGTTAGCGCTTTTTAGCTCAGTTTGACTTGCACGCTCTGAAGAAATTGTGTGGGAAGCGTTTCGGTATAATCAATGGTTCCGGCAGGTAGGCGCTCATTTTGTGGTTCCACTGTGGTATAACCATAGTTTTAATTTTGGTTTCGAGTCCGACTATGGTCTCGGCCTGGGTTGTCTGTCTGTCCTAATTCATTTGAACGTATTCCTTTTGGAGGTTAGCGTGGGTGGTTTATCCTGGGAGAAGAAAGAAAAAGGGTTATACGTGACGAGGCAATGACGGCTCGCGAGTTAGTTGGGGGGAGGCCCCATAGAGGTTTTAATATCTTTTAATTTTAATTTTGGATTTTTTTTTAGAAAATTTTCACTTTTCTTCCAACCTCTAGTCTCTTGACTCCGTCGCCCACGACGCATACGACTCGTGATCGTTTCAGAAAGTTCGGCGACGCTTGGCGTCGTCGACGGTCCAAGGTAAATAGACACGACAAAGCCACGTACGATATTGGAGCTTGGACCGGGCTATATATAGGGTGGCTGACATAGAATGGACCTAGTGTACATACGGCACCTATCTAGGTTTGGATAGAAGAATGGTGGGATTGAAATTTGGGGAGAGCGTCGGTCCGTGAGTTGATACGGTTTTGGTTGAGCTTTTTATTTTTAACGTTCATGGCGTTTATTCTTATTATTATTTGTACTGTTGAAAGAATGGGCTCGTTTGATTTTTGGTATTTCGAGTGACGTCTATAGGCGAGAACATTATTGTTAATTGGGGTGAATGAGGTAAACGGTGAAAGTATATCGGGTAGTGAATATATAGTATAGGTAAATATTGCTGGACGTACGTTCATCCTGCTTCGCGTTCCTGGCTCGTTCGGCCGAACGATCGGCCCGCCGTCAGATCGACCTTCGACCCTTTAAACTCCTTCTACGTTGAGTCGAAGCAAAAGGTAGAATAAGGCATGTAGAGGGGCGTACGGTGCGCCACGTCGTAAACATATTTTTATTAAATAATTAGAGATTAGGGCTCCCTTTAATGGGTGGTTAGCCCTCGCGTGCCCGCCATTCCGGGCATTCCATTGTAGCGTACGTGAGATTCCCACACTTGGTGTCTCTTTAACCTTCGTCGGCAATGGCCCACCAATTGGTATCGTCAATTGGTATGTAAATTCGAAAGAAAAAACAATTTCAAACTTTTTCGTAATTTTTATTAACAAGAACTAAACCTAAGAGTCGTATTCGTTTCGCAGCTGTTTCAAAAAAAAAATTACGTAACAATACCAGCCGATGAGAATTTCTTTCGTACGAAAATGAAAAATGCCTTAAGAAGCTTGACGCGAAGGTGGAATAAGGTTGCGACGAGGTTGGACAATAAGGTCGTCTTCCTTTAAATATACGATAGCGAAGAAATACATACACTATCCGGGTGAAATTGAAATCTTCAGAGTTAACGTTGAAAGGCCCTGTATCAATGCGGATGGTACTGACCTACCTCGACAGGGCAAACTCTTTTGGATCGTACCTAAAAATAACCTTCCTAGCTTCCTCTTGTGCAAGTGAGATTGTAGGTCACGAGGTGCATCAAAGAGCCAACCTTATGTACATTGACGTATGTGTATAGTCACTTCGCGCTAATAACCCCAGAGAGGAAGTGTAAAGTTGGGCATAGAAAATGTTTATAAAAGATATACATGCTCTTTCGGCATAACTGACACCGTGCGAGTATACTCTGTTTAAAGAAAAAATGTACAGGAAAAAAAAAGTCATCATTTGTAACATGCAAAATTTCACTCTATCCAATGTCACGTTAATGTCCAGTATGCCGTAGGGTATAAGTGGCGACATCTAGATCAACAAACATGGCCGATACCCTGAAAGAGAAATTGGTTCCGGAATGTCTGGCGTGCAGATTCCTATGGTCCCAGGTGTTCGTGAACAGTAATTAATCGAAGCTCCGTGGCTCCGTCGAAGCGGGCGGCGAAACGTAAAAGCGTGGAAGCCCAAGGGACGGGGTCAGATGGACAGAGAAGGGCGGCGGCGGACGTTACAAGTGCCGACGCAGCCACACGGCCGTACTCATTCAATTATGACGCTGACACCAAAGCGCATCAATCATAAGTCCAGTGCTACCCAGTGCCGTAAGGATTTCGGTCAGGAAGATAACCTCCTGTCAACCTTCTTGAACCGCCTCCGTGGCTTCCATCTTTGATTCAGTGAAATACGTCATCGATGCCGAACAGGCTGACTGTGGCATACGAGAAATGAAACATATACAAAATAGCCGTCGAAGATGGACATACGATAAAAAGAGAAGGTATAATTTCGAGAAAAAAAAGGTAACCTTTTTCATCGAAAGGAATATATACATATATATATATATATTGAACTACTATAAAAAAAAGCCTTTCACCGTTATTATTGTTTTTTACGTAACGTCCACCAATCGAGCTTCGATGAATGGTATTTTTCCCGCTCAATTTTTCCCGCCGTGTTTGCGCTTCATCCTTCTAAATTGAATTTTGTCCCGAGGCCAAAACCGGGAATGGAACTGGGCCTGGCGTTCTGTTTACCCGAAAACAGATGGCGCTACCGAGAAACGCCCGGGGTTGTAGCAAAAGAGGGACGATTCTAATCCTTTCGATTCAGGATCAGGAAATTATGCGAACCCATCCAGAAACCCACAAGCACCTGGTCAGGATCTCCTCAATATATATATATATATATGCACATGTTACAAAAATTTATACTGCAAAGATTGTATCCATAAAAAGAAACATGGCCGACTCCAAAATTGCATATAAAAAATAACCTAACCTCCCCCGTACAAAAGTCCCATGATGCAACGCTCGAAATTATACCGGGATCGAGGAAGCATATAATTAATACCAATAACATCCCTCATTTTCAACGCGAGCGTGGAAAATGTCGCGTGGGTTAGTTCACCCAGAATTTGAAAAAGCCTCAGGACACAAAATGGAATGTAGTCACATGTGGCTGTTCACATGCAGCGTTCGATTTACATTGGCCGTACGAACGGGATGGAAAATCACGATTGCTCTCAGTCGCTAGGACGTACCCCGTAACGTGTCTGGTATATATATATATACACACATATACATATAGATATAGGGTAGGGTGCGTGAGTGCATGCGTATACCATACGAGTACATGCGTTAGATACAGTGGAAGAGAACGCGGGTGGAAATCGTTGGGTGAGTACACGTTTGTACGAAGTGACTACTGTGGTGTACGTGGCAGTGCAGTAGAGAAGGGGGGGGGGGGGGACTGTAGGGTGCATGCATAACGAAGCGTCATTTCATGGTCACCGTAGAATGGAGCTCGGTTGCATTTAATACCAGAGTGTATGGTGGCCGCGGTCGTTGATCACTGATAAATACACGTATTTTTCGTTATGTCAAAATATCTATTTATAGACGGCATAATGGATGCCGTGTTTAATACTTTACGTAGGGGGTGGGGGGGGGGGGTGTACTTTTCTCGAGTCGATCGACCGACTATTTTGCGCTGATGTATACCTGTATCTAATTACCACGTATACAGTGCTTTCGGTAACTAAGGTAACTGATGACGGAAAATCGCTGGGAAATTCGATACGAATTCTCGATACCTTTTCTGTATCCAGACACGAAGCGATAGGCAAGACCAATTAGTTTGGCACTGCGATTTCAGTGCTGAGTTTACGGCTAGAACGAGTTCAAGGGTCATGTGCGGTTGATATACGACGTTGTTATTCGTTTTGTTTTATCTTTCGACTTTGTTTATGGCATTTATCGTTATTTATGGCTTAAGCATGCACTTTACGTGGTGTGTGCGCATGCGCGGAATCGCCGTCAGGTATTTACAATGTTTACTATCGACTTGGAACTTTTTTTTTATTCAACAATTTATACTGCACTTCTTATCAGTGCAATAGGAAACCGATTTCACTAAGGGATCGATGAGGAATATATATGTATATGGTGTGTCAATGAAATAACAATTTTTTTATTTATTTAATAGCAGCTTGTTACGCGAGCACCTAAATGACGTTAGGACGTCTATACAAGTAGCGGCTATTAAAACGTCAAAGATAGTTGAGTTTTCACGAGATTAGGTATTTTGTTTGGAAGACAGTTTAGATCCGGTGGGTTGCACCTTCTGCCTCGGTTAATAATTCAATTTCTTACGACCTGACGGGGATCCCCCGTTCGCCCTCGGTTTCCCGTCACTCCGTGGCCTTATCCCTAAGGTGCATCGATTTTCTCGTACTCCAGGAGGCCCCCGACGCTATTCTCGCATACACCTCAGACAAAGAGGACCTAGATAGACGGAAGCGTACCCTGTACGAATACCGTGGAAGGAATGGAACGCCGGCGGCCATTTTGTAAGCTCTTGCTCCGAGGAATCGATGTGACGTCGCCTGAGGGGCGCTTGCGCCGGAGGCTCAACCTCCTACGTTTCCTCCTTTGCCTCCTCCCTGACCTCTCTCTTTCTCTCTCTCCATCTCTATATATACATATATATATATATATATATATATATATCGTACCTACAATCCTTCCTTCCCCGATCAATTCTATCTTGGGTGACTCCTATAACTTTCTGTAAGGGTGTAAGTTCTTAGGGTTGGTACCTACTGCTTGTATGGTATGCGTCTGCTTTGCTTCGACTATATCTGTATATACTTATGTCATATGGTACCTTCTATTTCTCCAATCTACCATCGTCGCCTTCCTATAGCATATATGTACTTGAGTATATATATGTATATGGTATCACCTATGGTTATATACCTCCCACATTTTCCCACCAATAGGAAGGCCTAACATGGCAGACGTCTGGTTGGTACCTACTGTGGTTTCCTATCTTGTACTGCGTGTATATGCTCGAGACCTTATATTTCTGCTATACTGCTTCACGTTGGGTATATATACATATAGGTATACGGGTGTTTAGAGATACGTGTTTTGGGGATGCTGTAAAATGTCGGTTTGGGGGAGGGGGGGATTTCTACGATTTTTTTTACGTTTGTCCTACCCCGTCTCGGCACTTTATATCTTGTATTCTTTTTTTCATGGTAACAAGCAGGCTGAATTTTTGGTACCAATTCTCGAACTCCTTGCTATGCACTGTGTGCCAATTATTGTTTGAGAAACTTAGGTCTGTATTGTCGTAGAGTTTTATTTAGGGCCGTTTACATTGTTACGAAACTTTTCTATAATATCTTCAGTCTCCGGCGAGAAAACTTAAGGTAACATTGTCCCCGTGTACCAGTTTATACCGCGGATACCGGGGATGATTAATAACGTTCCGCACTTTGAGAAACTCAATTAGATTTCGCAGGGCTCGTAAGTTCGTCTTCGTGTACAGAAGATTATACGTTCGATATATCTAATTAGTCCTCGCTCTAATTAACTTGTACGATACTTAATTGCCGTGTTTCTATCTTACGAGTAAAGAGACTCGCCAGACGCGACTATAGTAAATTACGATATTTTTTTGAAAGCCGACTCGATGGTACTTGTAAAAAAAACATTTTGTTGTAATGAAAAAAAATTTTTTTTTCGATCCAACACCACGAAATTTTTCTTTCCGACGACCGGTCGCGTGCTTTGCGTACGCGCCATTAGCGTCTTGCGAAGCATTATAATTCTCACGTTGCTAGAGAAAGCTTGCGCAATAAATATAATACATGGTGGATAATCGCGAAAGAGCGTGCAGGCACCTGGATACTACGAGGTACCCCCGGCACCTTATTATAATTAGTTACTTTTACGTTTTACGTTTTACCCCGGCGTAGTCCAGAAGATTTCGATGCGATACGCGATACCACGATGCACACTGGATTACAGTCAAGATGATCTCCCTACGGATGCCCCAGGCCGTCGTCAGGTACCATACCCACCCTACCGGTACCTTGGAGTCCTTCCCGCACCACGGCATTGCTACTTCATCCACCTTCACTTCTAGCAAGACATACTTCATTTATTATAACTCCGATCATCGATTATTGCACCAACGTTTTGTTCTTCTTTTATCTTTATCTTTTTCTTTTTATTATACGCCTCTCTGCCTTCGCGATTCTCCGCGGGTTCTGCACCCTGGTCCGACTGCCTAGCATGCCTACGTAGAGGGACTCGTGCACGGGGTAAGATGGCGGATCTCTTGGACAAGGGTATGTAATTTTTTTTTTTCACCTGAATACATTCCAAAAGATTGGTAGGTCATTTTTTTTCGTTATGCACATAACTATTGTTTGTTTTATGTGATATTTAAGGAGCCTTGGTTTCTACGCTAATAACGCTAAGTGCTCGGGAGTAATGGCGGAAGTGGGATTTTCCCAGGAAGTCCTAATGCTGGCGATCGTCGAGTTTTAATGTTTCTCAAGAGGATGCGTATATATCGAGGAATCGTAAAAGCAGGTCTTAAATTACTTGGAGTCTCTGGTTACGGTTTAGGAACAACTGATGGTTATATCTGTAAGCGATGTCATTGTCGGTTACGTTTTTGATATTAATGATTTGTATATTTTTTTAAGGTAATAAAAAAAGAGTCAGTCCAAGAGATAACCCTGAGAAGGAATAGGGATGGATCGAAGTAAGGGTTGAAGCTGTGGCAGTGATAAGGGAGGCAGAGTATCAGAACAGAGTGGATTGACGAGCAGCCCTTAGGATCGGTTGGGAGAGAAGAGGAAGAATTGAAACAGCTAGTGCGCATGCGCTTGGGGATTCCTCTTTCTTTTTTCTCTTTCTCCACGAAAGTCTTGACAACCCCTCGAGCGAAAGGCGCTTCTAGCTCCCGGTGATTGGAAGTTAACCCTCTAGGCAGAGAAACGAGGATGTTGGGCATGCGCCGTCGCCCTGGTCCCCTTTGCTTTAGGGTTAGCTGTGGTCCTCCCTGCGGCCAAACAGCCCAGGATGACACGCCCCAGGGTACCAGATCAATAAGATACCTTACACCAACGTACCTCTTTGGTTACGCCCTGAGTCACGTTCATATTCTAAATGTCTACTGGTTTATATTATATTCTTATGTAAATTGTACAGTCTTATTAATAATTCTGTCGGGTATTTAGGCGCACTGTGACCTACGGTATGTACTTGTCAAAATTGACCTGGTTAGTTGATTTAATGACTTTTTGAATTTAAAAAAAAAAAATCAATCGCGTATAGATTGGTATAGATTTATGTGTGAGTTCACCTAAGTTCGTACGTTAGATTGCAGTATGAAATCTAACCGAGCCGAATTTACATAAGTTCTTTGATGTTGCATTCTTATGGGATAACTTTGGTCTTGCTTAATTTTCTTCATGAAACATATACTTACGTTATAATTCGTACAGTCGCCATCAAAGCTCTTGCGTTACACGAATACTTCAGTGCAATTGGGTAGGTGGATATTTTAATTAATCGTGCATATCGACATTGAGTAATTCCGTGGAAATTAGTATATGATATTTGCAGGGTAAGTTACTATTATATTTAATATCCAGTCACTGAGTACACACTGGTCAAAGGTCGTAGGTTGTATGTAAATAGGTACATACGCACTACTTCATTTTGATAAGATATGAGATTGACGCAAATCCGAATCAGAGCTTATTTAACAGAATTAGTATATTAAGTAATAGATCTTTGAATTTTATCAGTCTGACGCGTTTTATCTGTTTCACTAAAAAAATTGAATTAACGCCTTTGAGTGTGAAATTATTGGATCCACGCTGTGAAGTGCACCGAATCGAAATTCACTATCGAATAGTTTCTGATAGTCGCGATCCCGAAAATTCGCTAAACTGATTTCACAGTAATGTTAACTTGGATACGTCACTGATTACGTAGAGTCGTGTAAAACTGACCGAGTGCATCTGCATACTTCTCAGCGATATTGAAATCTTCTCCCGTCATGGGCCTTACTCCTTCCTCTACTAGATCGAAAAGGGTCAGCCTGTAACTTGGAAGATTAATTTCTCATAGCTACCGAATGGGTCCCTTTCATTCACCAAGTCCCACTGAATCCATCTATTAGGTTGTTAACCAATCGTAGGCTGCAGATGAGACGCAGGGGGTCAATGCAAAAGGAAGGGTTTTGGGTCATGGGCGGTCTTTAGTGGGTCCTAGGGTGCATGATGACAATGGTCCCGCATTCATTATGTTTACAGAGACATTTATCGAAGGGCGGGTACGAATAGTTTACGACAGACACTGATGTACTCCTTTTCAGAAAAGGGCCTTATCAAAGTAACATGCGTTATATGATTTCTGAGGAAAGACTGTGTGAACAATATGGTATAGAATTTGAGTCAATCTTTTTTCAAAAAGGGTACAAGCTGGTACCAGAGCAAATATTAAAAAAGCATTGATAAATTTGTTGAAAAATGTTGACAAAATCTTATAGATTCTTACAAAAATTTAAAAGTAAGGTAATAGCATGTAAGTTCAAGCGGGGCCTTGTCCTTTATCCAAGGAACAAAAGGATCTGTGCAGGAGCTTATCTGGGGATCGGAAGGCGAGTCGCAGAACGCGTAGCACGTCGTCTCGTGATCTCCCAGTCTTGTCTGGGCCCCTTGTAAGAGCCAATGGTAGCGTCTGGGAGGGACTAAGGCCCGGAGCAATCGTCTTCCTCGAGAACCAATTGGTCCCCGTTCTCCTGTGCCTGACCAATGAGCAACGGGCAGAAATCGTCAGGCCCCGGGACCGCTCCCAGCGCGTAACTCCCACCAGGACCCACGACCACTTCTTTCTGGTAGCTAAGGCCCCGCGGGCGCAGTAACCCTCGAGTCCTCCTGTACGACGGTTAAGCCCATACGTACCTATACAAAGGTCCAGATATCGGGAACAATATCGATCCGGTGTAAAATCGATACAGATTCCGGGTCGAAAGTCGCGAATCATCCGGGGGCGTCGAGATCGATCCAGGTCATCAGTCACTTCGCGAATTTCCATAATGTTTTCATATCCCTGATATATCCTCGTCGACGTGGTGTCGATCAATCAATTATTATCACAAGCACTCGTTAACAATAATTAAATTAAATTAAAACGCGAGTGTAATGAAAACAAAATTATTTTTAATTAGACCCTAAGTGAAATCCGCGACTTGTCTGAAGTCATCAAAAACAGGACCGCGTCGTTGATAACAATTAAACTAAAGTGCATCGTAACGATCCCGTGCAATATTTAACCGCGATCAATCAAAAAGGCACCTCGGATCCTCGATCAAAAAGGATTAGATCAACGCACGAAAAACAACACGAGTGATCGACGGGTCTCTTCGTTACTCCAAAGTGCACCGAGTAGTCCAGGATCGAATGCCAAATAGGAATATGAGTGCAGCCGCGTTCACATGTGCGGACTGATCGCGATGACTGAATGATCGTTCACAAGTGGATCGACGACAGTTCGCGACTCGGAACGACTTCTCCTTCTACCAAGAGAGACAAAGCGGGAGAGACCTTGTGCGTGAGTGACTGTGTTCAGGTGGATGAGTGAGTGCACCGTGCCAATAAGAGACCGGGAAGGCAGAAGAATAATAAAAGGAAGAAACAGGAGCTAATTTAACCGGGGGTTCAAAGGTTATCTTAATTAGTGTCACGCCGATCAGCGTCAAGGAAGCCCGAATGCCGA
The DNA here is from genome assembly GCA_031762395.1 of Calameuta pygmaea. Taxonomy (NCBI): domain Eukaryota; kingdom Metazoa; phylum Arthropoda; class Insecta; order Hymenoptera; family Cephidae; genus Calameuta; species Calameuta pygmaea. Next base: position 270,050 of record JASANN010000193.1, on the reverse strand, counting down.
ATCTCGACTACTACAACACCGCGAGAATGCACCAAATGGTAAAATCTTTTCAAAATGCAGCCACATGCGTTCACGCATACACGGTAGCCCATTAATATCAACCTCTAATATTATTAACGCGAACTCGTCGATACCGATTATATAGAAACTCGGCAGAATTCAAGCGAAATTTTTAACGAGCAGCGCGTGCGCTTTGACCCGACATACCTAAAGAAGACTCCACATGTCCATATCTATATATCTACGTGGACATAACAGTCACAATAAGGGGGAGTTCGTTATCTACTAATTAACCAACTAAAGCAAAGTATGGTGACACAGAGAGCAGCGTACCTGTTAAAGGGTAATCAGAGCCGGCAAGTACCATGCGTGTCGTATATATATATATGCTCGTTAATAAAGTTCGTGGTAGATTATAATATTGTCATCAGCCCGCAGAGTAGCACTGTCGAACATTGGTCCAGCCTAAGGCAATTCAGCCTCCTCCGCTCTAAGTGAAACAGATACGTCAGGCATATGGAATATAAATGCGTAATATTGAGCAGTAAATCACTGTAAATTCCTTGGTAACCATTAACACGGTTTGCAACCGCAGACGCTCTAATGACAGGCTTTAAAGAGTCACTCGTAAAATCCTCTTACAATGGAATCATTTTCGAACCAGCGTTACTCTACGGGGCCATCTACGTTCGCCCATATAAGTCCGAGCTAGCACGTAATATTTACGTGTTGCTGATAGAGCGAGACACTAAGTACATATATAGATATAAATAATAAAATTGTACATAAATTAGCGCAGAGCAGTATCCAATTAAATATCACACACGAACACGAGGGACTGTCTGACGCGAATGGCAACACGTGTCTCCGTGAATACGTTCGTTATGTCAATTTGTGGAATTAGGCAAAACACTGCTTTGTGTTGTTTTAATAATTGTATATGTTAAGGGACAGAGTTAATTGGCTTGTATGACTTGATTACTAGGCTATTTTAAAAGCGTCAGACCTTTCCTCGCGCGATTACATTTTGTATGCGCACAATACGCCGAATCTTTGACTTTTTATTGGGATAAGAAATTTCAGTGCGTAAGAAGCTTTTAAGGTTTTTTTTTGTTTTATGGATGCCGAAAGAAAGAGTGCAATTGCAGGATGCACTTATTAGGTTGTTAATGGTCGATCGAACGAACAGACAGGATGGTGCAACGATTGTGTTGTTACCGTTGGCGCCTTGAATGCTTTACGATCGCCAGTTACTTCATTCTTCTCGTAGGCTGCTACAGGCATGTGTTACTCGTACGTGTAAGCATATAGTCAGTCAATGGCGTATATGTATATACGTATGGCAAACACGTGCAGTATTATGTATCTATACTGGTACCTATAGTACTCCGTAGGTAGTTCATGTGGGGCAATCAAGAATATAGCAGCCTACGACCTACAGCTGGGTATCGAGTAGTTACATATGTACATAGATATATACTGCATAAACTATACCACCACCACATAACTCCTCCAGGCTGACGTTTCAATCAAGAAGAGGGCATTATTTTACATTGGCTTTGCAGCATCGAGAACTTCGCTTTAGACCATTCTTATTCGTTCGTTTCGATCCTGAGGAAAGATTGGTATCGGTGCATCCAGGTGCATTCGATAGAGTTGCATTTCGTAGGTGGTCGCTGAGAATGCATTGAATTTTAAGTAATTTAGGTTTTAATACATTTTTTAATCGGGAGGTTAATTTTAGATTGGTACGTGGCGGGGTCAATGCTTAACGGAAGGGCCAGGTCTGCCTTGCGTCCGAAAAAGCTTGCGCTGCGCTAGGGTCCTCGAAGTGTGAGGTCGGTCGGGTCCTTTTCAGAATTTAATGGGAGGAGAAGTCTCGGAGAAGAATTTTGAATCCAATAAGCGATTCCAAGTGTTAAATACCTCTGTGTGTGCCTGGCTTTGGTCCCACTCACCTGTGCCACCGCGAGCAATAAATAACCGTCAGCTTAGTCGATTTTACTGCCGTGTGTTTGGCTGGTACCAATAACGTCAGTGGCAGATGGGACCAATACGGCCAAGAAAGCCAATCTTCCTGCTAACTAGCCATTCGCCAACCGAACCGAACTTGCCAGACAGTGTACCGACCCTGATTAACCTCTGTGAAAAGAAACCCTCGGAACCCTTTGCCATTTGGTACTTTATTTTTTTTTTTTTTTTGACAACTCGTTCATACGCGGCACAACACATTAGTTCGAACGGTTCACACGTGGCTTGTATTCTTTAATAATAAAATTGGGTTATACGTTTCTTGGGCGTTTTTGGGAAAATAATTTTTTTTTCTCAATTCGATGCATGGCGTGAATGAGATGTATACTTCTTTTTGTATTTCAATTTTTTTTTTGTTATTTTATAGTTGCGTCTTTTACATGTGGTGCGTGTATGGCGATTGAATGTGGGGGGGGGGTGTCTTTTGCTGATAGTAGTGCTATCTTGTGTACAGGCTGCGTTAGTATATTGCCTATTAAATTAAACGATTTATCACCGGGTGAGCTAGGCGAGCAGCAAAAATCTTTGAATTTCGTGTGGCTAAATAACAGCCGGATAAATTAATCAAAGAGGGATTTTAATGACGGGGCTATCGAGGTAATTCTCATAATTCTGAGATCACGGCCAAATTTCTATTTAATCGCTTGGGTGTTCAACAGGTAAAATCACTTTTTAATTTCATTTCGTCTGGTATTATACCTGACTATCCGTATCGATAGGTACATCCCTTTTTGATGTCCCCCCCCCCCTTCTCTCCCCACCCATTGACTCGCAATGAAAAACCATAAAATTCTCTCAGTCTGAACATCATGTTGGAGTATTTTTCGAGGTATACATAAAAATGTGTTTAATGAAAAATTTGGCCCAGTTATCTTTTCACGGTAAACGTAATTTTAATCACACCAGTGATATTTTCACAATTGGAGTTTAATTAATTATCGGTAATCGATACCGTGGTACATTTTAATTATAACCACTGACAATTTAATTGGTCGTGATGAATAAAAAGTTACAGGGTATCAAAGGTGCACACAGGTGTCGGATAAAAATATGAAAAATTAATCAATATTTATAATGATCGATATCTCCATTGACACAGGCAGTGCTCTTTTGATTAATTAATTTTCTCTTCGATGATCGTACGATAATAAGTGAAAGAATTGGCGATAGGTTGAGAACCTAATTTCGTGAAGCACGTTCTGCCCTTAACACGTATAGGGGGCCTCGTAGCTACTATCTATATAATAACTGGTTAAATTCCAGTAGTAGGCATCCTTACGAACGGTAGCCTCTAATCAAGTTAATTTCAGGTTCCTTTGCTTCAATGCTGGCCAACATTGGAATTATTTGGTAATTGTAACAGATTGGAATGTTGCGAAGCGAACATCTCGCTACCACGTTTCTTTCTATAGTACGTACGACCGACTCTTCTTCTTTTCACCTCGTGCGCCTGCTTATTTTACTTTCAATTATATTTTCAGTCTTGCCAACCTTACGAATTAGGATCCACGCTCGAAGCTCGTTATCAGAATTGAAATGTGTACGTCGGTAAGGTAACAATCTGCTTGACCAGTCGTACAAATTTAATTGATACGAAAGTGCAGAAGAGTGAAAAAAGTGTACCAACCAAATTTGAAAATTGTCACGCGTGTGAATTTTGGATAAAAAATTTTTTATTTTCCATTTTTTTTCTTCTACTTCTTGACAACATCCAGGGATTAATTAACCAGAGATAAAAATGATCTCGACTTAATATCAGGTCCAAGAACCGTGCGAGTAGACGCTGGCAACAAATCACTTAGATAATTAGAGCCAATCCAGTAAAGGAACGTAACGCGGGAAGATTAAAACTCTAACCGTCCCGGCATACACACACATATAATATAAATCGAAATTTAATTTTGAATTTATCGATACCCAATATCCGATATAACAGAGAAGGCTAAGATCCGTGATAAATACAGATAAGAATTTTCCAAAAGCATTTAAGTAATTTCGACTCGTCTTATTTTAAGAAATACCATTAATATATCCATATATAAGGGGTATCCTAGAAAATAGCGATCAAAAAATACCACTGGTTCAGCCGTCGTTAACTATCTTTAATAGTACGTCGTTAGGCATCATATACCGGCAGGACAGTCAAGTCAAAAATCATCTGGTAATCCGTGATACTGAGAATCATTAATCCATTTAGCTGAAATTAAAGCGTTCCTGTCACTATCACCTCGACTATATCTATATACACGTCCGGAAAGAAGTTTCAATCTGCTCTTCCGGAGTAATGGCCCAATTTCGCGAGTTGGATAAAAATACGTATATTCGGGACTCATTCGAGCAGCTAACACGGGTCTGCTCCATATTCAAGCAGGTAGCTCAGTTTGCTCGGCTTAGTTCGGCAAAACTCAACTCTGCACAAGCCCAGCCCGCTAATAATATATACATATAGATATATATATATACATACTACACACGCGCACATCATACAGAGACCCAGAGCACATAGTCATATAGCAATGCATTATGAATATTCAACTGGGTGCTGGCATGGCTACGTTCGAATCCATTATTCATTCCTCCGGCCCCGTCCTGGACCCCATCTCGTAGGCTGCATCTCGCGTTCCTCTTTCTGCGTTTTCCGCAGCCAGTACGTGTACCGACTGACCATCCAACCAACACCCTGGACTCTACCGAGTCTTAGTGGTTATTCGTCCTTTTATTAATTGACCGAAGAATGCGTCCGGTTATCCCAGCACCTATATAATCACTACCTTCTGAGGATGGCTTACGTAAACCATCCTCTTTGATTGTTTTTTGGAATTCCTTCTACGTGTGTGTATATATATATATACCGTTTTCATCCTAACGTTAGTTACCTTTCCTTGGATCGTCACGTACGTGTAGATTTAACGTATAGACGTATCTCTTTGTTATTTCTCCAGAATGAGATTACTAAAGTGGTCCAGCACGTGGCGTCAGGGCACTGGTTCCGCTAATGAGAGCTGAATGAGTATTGCGTCCTTAGCGCGATTAAGCCTCCCTGCTTTATCGATAGGATCTCTTATCTGTAAATTCGATCCGGCCAGTCTGATACGCCGAATAGCATCTGTGTGATATTAGAGATATGACATAGGAGTGCGCTGGAAGATAACAATAATGAATTATTAGACCCCCATGGATTGCTCGTTTCTATAGGGAGTAGGGGCGGTGGGGAGGACTTCTACCCATTTTCACCCTAATCATTCGTTACAGTTGAACGTTTAATTACAGTAGGTGTATGCATATTGTCTCGACTGATATGTTATATAGATGCATTTATGATCTGTGCTATTAAAAGAATGTATCTTTGTGTATATTGTTAGAATTATTTTGTTATTTATGTTGCTACGGACTAGGAAGCCTTGTTATGTATTATTATGTTTTTATTTTACTCCTGTATTTCCTAGGCCATAAAAACTTGTCTTTTGCACCTCTTCTTGGAGGTACTTAGGACAGAATTGTTCCTAGCAATTTTCTTTGGACCGACAGATAACTTTGTACGCTGAAATTTTTACCTATGGAGCGAGTGGATCTTTTAATTTAATTTTGTAATTTATTCAATATAACGATGAACGGTATAACTCCAAGGTTCTTAAAATATGTGAATTTGTATGATTGTGAATTTTTGTTAATTTTATTGTGCATCTCACGGAGTTGTATGCGATGATTGTTTTTTGTATACTTTGCACCTTCGTTTTTTTTTAACGTGTTCATTTTTTTTATATAATGCAGCATTTGAAGCGAATCGGGCGGATTTGGATGTGCGAGTGGAAATATATGTTTTGATTATTTTAAACTTGCGATCAAGATGACAGAAAGGTGAGAGGTCAGTTCTTGTGTACGTTAACGAAGGTACATCGGTGTCAAAAAAGTTAATACTCTGGTGTAGCAAATTATAATCTATCGGTATGTATATTGTGATGGTGCAAAGTATTTTTGTGCAACGTTCGCTAATATACTTTAAAATATTAAACTAGTGCATTTAAACTTTGTGTGCAATTCGTAGTCCAGGAGATTCTCTACACATGTGACGTACTTTATATGCAGTATGTAGTAATCAAGCGGGCAACGGTTGAAGCAACAGTCCCGCCACAATAATACAGGAATATCCCACTGTCTGCATCTCTAATATATTCCGGCATTGCAGTTAGAGTGCATTCGTCAGAATTCAATTTCCTTGACAATTATCACTGCATGGTGCATAAGTTTTCATTAGGGCGGACTCTCGCACATGGTGGGTAGGGTATTTGCGTATATACAGTATGTACATAAGCACTATGTACATACCAAGGTGCAGCACCCCAACTGCAACAAATTACAATGCACTTTTAAGGGAATCCTTGTACTCGTAAATATTTCCAAAATTACTCTTTCACACATGGACAATATTGACATTCAATTAAATAATCTATTTCTCTGTACTCACGTGACAATATTTATATTCCATAGAACTGATGCATTTGTTTGCTGCAATCGTATCGAGTGCAGAGGTATACGGTATAATTAGAATGTAGAAAAGTGCATGGTAAACTGAACACTGGGATTACGTGGAGAAGAGTGTGTGAAAGGAAGGGATTAAAGATCTCCTGCGGTGATATAAAATCGAGTCGGTTCGAGCAGGATCAAAGATCCAAGAAGATGTACACTGTGTGTACGGTGCATCGCCACGGGACACCATCCTTGTGATGATTTCCGGCGACTTTATATATCCAAACATTAACGTCACTTCGGAACCGTACGTTAATCTGAAATCATAGGAAGCGAATAATCATCAAGAAACAATGCCTCAATGATCAGCTAGATCACTAACTAAGTGTTTTGTTTTGTTCTAGGTAAGTTGTGACCGGAGAGCGATAGTACTTAATCATCTGGTTCCACACTAGAGGTACGGCAGAATGACGTTTAGATGCGTACCGGCCTTTCAGACTCTTGGAAGTGCCGACTGCGGGACATCTTGGGTGAGTCACGTAATTCTTTTATAAAAATTACATAAGTTTCAATATCACATGGAACTTATACTCGTTATAATACAATTAGTACGTCGTCTTATCTGACAAACAGTTAAATCCACGTACTCTTATACCTTGTTGACACCGTTGCTAGGCAACGTCAGACGCCGCGAACGCGCATGCGCGACTTTCGAATTAACCAAAGCGGATTCTTTTCTTCTTATTCGCGTTGTCTGTGCCATTATTTTGTTTCCTCTGCCTCAGCCCCCACTGGCACAGCAAGTAAATAACTCCTCGCCGTTTACTTACCCTGCCTCTCAGTTTATAATGGAGATTATCTTATTTGTGTTGAGACTCGAGGCTCGTTTCAGTCTGCATAGCAGTTCGAGCTTACTGAGAATTTCGAAGGGTGAAGAACGGGGGAAAGAAGAAGTCAGAGAAACATCGAATAAGGTTTGGACTGTTGTTACTGGGCGTTCAGGGGGGTGGCGGGGCGAGGGAGGAGAGCAAGGGATGGAAGAAGACCATGATTATTGCGTTATTTTATGGAAGGCTACACCCGACTCTCTACTTCTGTCCCACTGTCAAACTACGCGACTTAAATTTACCCTCACAATGGCTCACTTCGCCGTCGGTTATTTTCGTTACGTTTACTGGATCTGTTGTTGATATAAAGTAATACCCAGAATAATGCTCGAAGCACAGGTGGAGCATCTCCTTACAATGGCGCATAGTAGATTTTAACAGCAGCAAGAGGAATCGCTCGCACAGCGTGACCGAGTTATAATACGTAATACAAATGATCGTTATTATATTAGTTTCACCCACTCAGCAAGGGGTTAACCAATATACCCCCCATATATACGAAGCACTTATTACACGGTATTGATATGGGTAGAGAGTTCGTGCTGCAGCGAATATAATTATTGCTAGGACGATATGGGCTTATCAATTTTGTGTAGGGTTAAGAAAGAAAAAAAAACTCTACGATTATTCGGAATTTTTTTTTCTGTCAAATCTGACACTGTATTCCTTTACCGAATACGGAATACCCGATGATGGCCAGTTACAAGAGTCCACCCACTAGTCGCAAGCTGGTCTTATGCTTTCAGTAAAAGCCGCGCTCCGTTATTAATCGTCGGGTTGCCACTATGTTATTAGTACATTAGATGAAACCGGCCGCCATAACCCAAAGGCAAAATACGAGAGCGAGAATGAGAGTCAGTGTGTCCGTATATATATATATATACGGACACATATAAGAGGGGCCCCCGTACTCTTTCTCCTTCTCTCCCTTCAGACTCTCCTAACGTAAGTCAAGCAGTGATAAATGCCAAATGCTAGCTACGCCAGGGGGCAGCTTTTGTTCCGAGTGACACACGGCTCTAATTACTGCTATCAGTTAACGGATTGTGTACCTGTTGCACCAGAATCATCTATCAAATCACGCCCCGGCCTAACGAAATCTCCTTTGGCCAAGAGTTCAGAGGATCTGGCCCAGATATCATTCTAACGCGATACACATTCGAACGTAGGTAATGAACCCCGATAATTGCTGGTAATTACCGAAACACAGGCACAATAATATAGCGTATCCATGCACGTGTAGCCCGTAAGACCGTATCAGCTTTCTAAGAGAAATAAACAAAGAGCGTAATGGCGTCCAAGTCGCTGGGACTTTTTGCCAGGTGAACATTCGAATACGCCGAGTAGAAGTCTGGGTAATTCTTCAGGGTATTAAAGAAAAAAAAAAAAAGCGGAGAATAATCGTCTAGAAAGAAATAAAAAAGATTTGGCGGCACGTCCGCGAGTCACGAAAGAACACTCGCTCATCCACCTTTTTGCTACCTGGAAACACACATGTCCATTACCACATATGAATCGAGCATGCATAAGGAACCTATCCATACACTTTTTTATTCGTGCCCGTGTGGCAGAGGGCGGTAGGTGAGCGAGACAGTGGGGGGTGGGTGGCGATAGAGAGTTGAGCCTGAGGGGCGGCAAGTATTTGACCAGACTTACGTAGCAATTAACGCTGCTAATGCCGCTATAGTATAATTATAATTAGTGAGCTACGCCCTGTACGCCGCCCACTCAAAACTTGTACATTCGTATATATGTATATACAAATATTTCGTATGTGTGCGCGTGCGTGTATATATATATATATGTATACCAAACTCACATACGTCCCGTCGCCCCGTCGGTTAACACACTGACTCTCAGTTGTCCGCGTCCTGCACGATGCATTTAGAAGCTGGTGACTCTGTTATTATTTTCTACGCTAATTGTAGGCCTGCGATACTTTCTCTCTTTTCGAGAATCGGACACGCAGACTTCTACTGGGTGGAGGTGGGGACGGCGGGGGGCAGTTAAGTTCTTGCGCCAAGTATTTCTCTCGATGATCTCAAACCTTGTTCCATACTGTATCAGACGGATCCATTCACATGGGTGCCAAGGATATATCGGGTATTCACATACGTTACATACAAAGTGGAGTTAACAGCAGCAGCCGTCGCGTAGCTAACGATAAGTATGAGGTTGGGCGAAAATCGCGACGCCGTAGTATCGACTTTTATACGGGAGAAATTTATGAGGGGAGGCTCGGAGAATTCTTGGAGAGACTGGTCCAGCGATGTGTCTTCTTTGGATGGGTGGGAGAGAGAGAGAGAGAGAGAGAGAGAGAAATTGAGAGAGACGGGAGGTACGTGTATCTACGTGTACGCTTAAAATTACTGAGATCGTCGAGGCGGTCTTAGCAGCAGGCGTACCAAGTGGTACGTACCGTATGGACGAGGGGTCCAGACGGGATGCTGGACGAGATGAGATGAGATGGGACAAGATCAGGGTTTATGTGTATATACCCCTGGTACCATCTCGAGATCCTGGTTCCTATCCATGTATATAAGCGCATTATGCGATTCGAAGTAACTGCTTCGGCCGCCACTTATCGTTAGCCTGGTCCGCTGTGCTATTGGCACGGCATGCCAAGCCAAGAACGGACCAATCGCACGGCATTACGAAGACAAGAGTCTGCGCGTGCCTTGGGGCGGCGTCTTGGGCCTCGCGTGCCTCGGCGTGGCCTCGCCTTACTCTTCACGGTCAGAGGTCATCGCCAAGCACGAGCCACCTTCGGCTTCTAAACTTCTTCTTCTTTTTCTTCCTCTTCCTTCTCGACTGATTGTGAAACAGGCCCCGTTTTGCTCCTCCTCTTCTTATGCGTGCGTGTGCACCGACTAACACTCTTATCTGCACTTAGTGCTATTAACTATATTGCTTCTTTACTACTTCTTCGCACGCCCTCTTTCGCTCAGAATATGTATGTATCATGTAAAAGCTTCGGACTTGTTGCCACTTTTAGGGTTGCTCTCTGTACGATTGACTTATTTTTTGTACTTTTTTTTTAAGGTATTTCTTTAGATAGAATATTTGAGATTTTGGCGTGTGTCATTGGGGTTTTTTGTTAGTGGGGATTTTAGGGGAATTAATTTCATGAGGTATGTACTTGAATGCGTACTCTTTTTTTTTCTTGTGGATTTTATATAATTTTGTTATTAAAGAAGTACTTGTTACTCGAGGAGGAATCTTTGGACTTGCCGTCGGCTATTTTCCAACGTGTAGTGTCAGCTGTGTTCCTTATTCAATTGTTCCTTTTTGTTGGATCAGGCTTTTGTGATTTTTTTTTTGGCAATTACTTTTATTCCGTTTTTTGTAGATCTGTAAATAACGTTTTTTTTTCTCGTTATTGTGCCATTCAATGTTGCTTTTAATCGTATTAGATTTTGTATTCGGATAATAATGCTTGTAATGACATTGTGCGAAATTGTTGAATTTACCGAACAAAAAATTAACTTTTAAATTTGGAAGAGGACATTTTTGTGGTGTTTTATAACGAGCACTATCGTAGACGTAGACCGGAAACCATTCGGTTAACTTGATTCCCTGTAATCAATCGTAATCACACAGACAGTAGTTCGAATTAAAAAAAAAATCTATAACCTATTCATCAAGGATGGATGAGGGTAGTACTCACATTCCATAATCCTTAATTATTCTAAATGATCGGTTATCAGTATTTTATGGCGTATATCTTCAACAAAATTGAAGCGATGCACCGCAGAGTCTTCTTGAATCTTAATGTCGTCCAGTATATTTCTTAGAATCTCTAAATAAAACAAATTGCCATGTAAATTTCAGCCGTACAATTATATCCTTGTATTTTTTGGACAACCATTTATTTTATCTGTTCGAATCTCAGGCGGTTAAATTGTAGCGTATCCGGTGTCCAAATTTTTTGTGGATTCCGTAATTATTTTCTTACCCGAGTCTTTAGTGACGGGACGAAGCAGCTTCTGAGCTTGACAAGAGGGCTGCACCAGTATACCTGGATACACTGTTGGTAATGCAGCGACTGCTCGGTAAAGGAAGAGTCCTGCAGACTGAGATAACAGTGCTGCTGAAAGATGGCGGATAGAAACGTGTCGGTAATACCAGTCGGTAACGTAGGTATCCCATGATCCATGCACGGCATCACCAAACACCATGGTAACAAAATTTTATCTGTAAATTTACACTCACCAATAGATGGTTCCGCCATCTACGACCCTTCTCGTGACCCTTTCAAATACCTTGCGTAAATCCTCGCAAATCATAATTATTACGTCGTCCAGAATCTGCTGTCTTGAGCAATAACAATACATAGACTTTAGCCTTACACCATACAGTTTGCATAGAGCCACAGCATCCAGTATCCATACTGGTCCATGCACCTTTCATAGAACTCGAGAACGACACGACCTTATAAGACAATACAAAAATGATAAAACTTATAGATGCTTCAAAGTAATAAGCGATAATCAATAGGTTAGATACTCGCGATACGTACATCGTCAATAGATTGGCATTACGTTGAAATTAATAATTATCCAAACGTAATTATCGGTATTCAGTGAAATACCACACAGTCATACATACAAAGGGAACAGCAACATAATTTTCGTCTCTAATTAAAAATGAATGAAAAACAAAAAAATAAACGCAAATCGAAAATTTTTAAAGGACAATTAAATTCCTAAATCATACTCTGTCGATTCACTCGCGTCTAGATACGCGCCGTTCAAGTGATTTTGTCTTTTTTTTCCCATTTTTTAATTCCCGCACGTACCGCATTTGTTATGTATACACGTGGAGCAATCAAAGGAAACAAGTGAAGCCAGCCATAATTTATTACCCGCAATATGCAAGCTCACTAGGCAATGGCAGTCGCGAGGTTATGTTGCCCACATCATAGGCAGCGCTTAAGATTTACGCGTAGATACGCGTTCCCTTCGTATTTTTACTAAGCGAGAAGACGGCCCGTGATATTCTCTTCTCCCGTTATAACGATATTATCTTCTTATTGATAGAGCGAGAGAAAGAGAAAGAGAGAGAGAGAGAGAGAGAGAGAAAGAAAGAGTACCAGGAGTGGGGAATTTTTAATTAGCCCGAAGCAGTTCGATTAAATCCTGCCGAGTAATTACGACTAGGTTAGCAGCGAGCGACAACGTTACGCAGCATAACGTAAAGGTACTCACACCGTCTCTCTCTCTCTCTCTCTCTCTCTCTCCCTTAATCTTTAGCATTCTTCATCCTTGTCCTTCGGCCACAGACACTTGCTCACAGTAAACTCACGAAAAAGATCGCTCGTGTCTGCATTGTCGACTTCTTAACAAATATATAGCAGGACAGTTTCCTAATACGGGCGGCCATTGTGAGCCTCGACGCAGCCCAGGTATGAGCAGACGACGCTACGTTCCCATTGCCTTCGGCCCGTAGCTTCTTTTCTATTTCTCCTCTATCGTATGCTCTTCTTTTTCTCTCTTTGTCTTTAGCGTTCCAAGAGCAGCCTTTCGATTCGCAATTAATGGAGAAAGGTGACCACTCGAGTTTTCTTTCTCCAGGGAATCACCTCCTCAATATTTAAAGCGCGCGCAATACAATCCTGCCTAACTTCTCGCTGTGTAATCTTGTCAATTTTTCACACACCCACACTCGGCATTCCCCAGCACAGTATCCATCGGCAACGGGCGACTAGTCAAAAACGAAACTGTAGCGACTCGGGTACAATTCACATGAGAGCTCGCCCTTAGCCCACGATACTTTCATACGATAAGTTAATCCCGTTCCTAGCGTAGACATTTCGTAGCGTCGTTTGAGTGCGCCGGTCGAACGGCAACCCGGTATACAATGTCGTAACTTCGCGCGAAGTACAACGCACGTAAATTTAACGACTCTTACAATAGCAGTGTAACAACAGTAAACAGCTACGAGTGACACTGTTAAAATGAGAATGTAGAAAAGTCACTGTGTCTACGTAGCTGTATCATACAACTTACTGTTGTACGCTGGGTCTGTATGACGTCTGAATGGTACGTATTATATGAGATAGCGGGCACGTAATCAACCTGTGTTGATTTCTGTTTAATGACTCGAGCCTTGATGATCCCTGATGATGTCCGATAGCACTTGGACCGGTGAGACGATTAATCCATCCGGATTGATGATTCAAGATTTATAGGCTGCGCGATGTAAGGTGCGCGCACGTTACTCACGTACAAAATGGCTCATATTATGGGCTCTTGCTCAGTATTTATGCCACCGTTGTTAAAAGTCTCTGTACGGTATATGCTGTACCTATAACACCGTTAACGAATCAAACTTGCACAGGATCCGACGATGCAGACGATCTGGGAAGTAAGCCGAGGGAGAAGGTCGGTCGTCATTATCATTAACATCGTCACTGACAACGTGCCGAAACGATCCTGTGTCAATGTTCATCTATCGTTACCCAAGTCGAACCTTGACTCGTAACAGTTTTTTATTAATTTTCTGACCATGTTGTTCACGAGTTTAGACACTCGTCTATCGATTGTAAAAAACACTTCGATATATCGATAAAAAATTGAGAAAAAAAAGAAAATGGAATTACAATTTTTTTTTCGAAATTCCATTTCCTGTCCAGTTTGACATCTTTTGGACGGACCGCGTGGCGTGAAAGGGCCCTGTCGCGAAATAATTGTATCGCCATTCCAATTATCCGACGTTTGCCGATCGATCATCAATTAAAATGCCGGCTAGGACACGTGTAGGTACATAAAAGCGGGTCTTCAATCAAATAAACTCGTATACGCTCTCGGAGCGGAGTCGGTATAGAAAGTCTGAGTTGCCTATCAGTTCACTTTGAGATCGAAAATATCTCTCATGCATTAATCATATCTGCACACGCGAGCTTCAAGTCACGTCGGATCTTGGCGACTACCGTCGCCGCTATTACCCACTCATGTTATATACTGCCAATCTGTTGGACAACCTTATAGGTTACAGGCGAAAATCAAAAGATCAGCCTAAACGATATATTATAAGATCAACGTGGCCAAGTAGATATACATATATGTCGCAATGATCCTCGACTTTTCTGATCCTGATTTTCAATATTGGTATACCTGCCAATTTGTTCGTCTTAAATATTTCTGAATTGGTAATACGACAATCGCTGGATATCTTTCATGCAAATATATATATATATATATATGTGTGAACTTTGCGCGTTCTCATTTCTAACCACAAATTACACCAGTGTCAGATACATCTCGGGTATTTAAAGTCCTCCGGTCATAGACTAATAATTGTTATAGATAGGTACACCCTAAGGTAACTAACAGTACATGCAGTACTTACACGGGTATTACCAGACCGACATGTCCCGTGCTTTCACTCGACTTTCTTCTTACGCAGCAGAATCATCATGCAAATTTTGCAGTTCTCCGTGTCGATCAACTAATTCACTGTGGTCGGATCGACGCCTGTCGGATTGCGTAATTTTATTCTTCTCTTTTCTTTTTATATTGTCTGCCTTTTTTTTTATTATTTATCATTGTCATCATCGGCACCAGCCTTTGTTCCTTCATTGTTACCATGATTGGCATTCGGCAATGTGTCGTTAACGGTACGTTAATGGCGCTGGGTCGTCATTTTGACGAGCGTGCGAAATAAAGATAATAATAATAACAGTGATAAAATTCTCGGGGCCCACGGGCCCAAAATCCATATATTCCCATGACTTTATTTACCGTTCGTACTCTGACCCATTTCTCGTATTATTCGTATACGATAGGAATTACGGATTATCAGGCCAAAATAAAGAGTGGGACTTATATGAGTCCCAAAATTAATTAAAGTTATATAGTACGTGTCTGCACGTTTTTTTTTTTGGTATAGTATACGTTGACGAACTTTTATTATTATACATAACCGTGCATTCAGAAAAAGAAGCATATGGGGACTCAAGTCCCCGGGTACCACTCCCTCGATGTAAAATACATAATGGGTCTCACACGTGGGGGCCACGCGTATGCGTTGTTACGCAAGAGGTCACGCGAACGAAATCCAATCGATCGAGGTCTTGATGATTTTTAATCATCGATACGAGAAATGAAAGTTTTAGGTTCAGTAGGTGCGTTATTAAAAAAGTTGTATCGAAAATTGCTGCTTGGGGCCCGATAGCTGCCGATCCGTTGTCTTAATAGTTACATACACGCGTTGACCTCTTAACATCGTATCGGATCCTTTTTCTCGAGCGTGACCGCATTCGGGATAAATGGCCGGGCGGTCACTTTTGCGACGTCGTAAAATCTGTCCAAAGAATCATCGTGACTGGGTACACGTGAAGTTATTCGAAAAGAAAAAAAAAATTCTTTTTGCCTCCAATTTAGCGCGATACAAATTTATCTCGATGAAAATCCCAATACTCTTATCTATCCTGGATTAGGATATGAGAAGTCGTTAAAATTTCAATAGGCAAAATTATCCTTGTACGCATAGATGATAGGTCGATCGATTCGATGATTACGTTCCTATGGTGATATCGTTACGCAAATATGTATATATTGGTATAGCAAGTAATATTGGGATATGCCAACGTACAGTCAATCGGTTCGTGTGGTATATTTGTATGGTAACCTTGAGAATAATCCAGCTTCCAATTTAGAATCGATAATTCGATCGATCATACTACGAAACCAACAGAAGCAACAAAACCAATGAATCTCTAACGTATGTTAACGTTGGGGCTTGTATATGTATTCTTGTTTTTACAATGTTCAGTGATCACGAGGCGATCGAGGCGTATGAGATTGATCGGTTTCAGATCATTTGCGTGATCGCTCGTCGGTTTGGCATAGGCAATGCCTCCAGGGCTGTTCGAAAGATCGGCAGTGATTTTCATAGGAATAATATTGGCCGAATTAAAGCTTTTTTTTCTTTCTCTCTTTCTATAGCATTTCTCATTGAGAATGGTTTATGCAATGTAGTCATTGCTCAGGGTTACGTTTTACAGTGCTGACTGTAGCTTAGTGGTATTGCGGTATTGCAACAAAGCAAGCAGGTAGACGTACAAGGTGTATGTATATATGTATGTGTATATATATATATATATATTAACAAGAAGAATATCATAGAGGAACACATGAGCAGATGGAGAAAAATCGTATCTTCGTATGATCTACCTTATGGGATTTATTCCTACCGATGGTTTCTCTGATACGGAACTGATGCTGCATCGCTGGACCATAGGCTCCATTGCATCTTGCGCAGCACTTTGTAAAATATTTTCTTTTTTTTTATAGGTATTAATTTTAGTCTTGGACGCTTTTGCCAAGTACTTGGAA
Organism: Calameuta pygmaea; assembly: GCA_031762395.1. NCBI lineage: Eukaryota > Metazoa > Arthropoda > Insecta > Hymenoptera > Cephidae > Calameuta > Calameuta pygmaea. Next base: position 253,327 of record JASANN010000193.1, on the reverse strand, counting down.
ACTGTTGTCGATCTTTTGGGTCTGACAGTCGGCGAATTATTTTTGACCCAAGTGAATTTGGCGTGGCTGTCCGAGGTTTGCATTTTTATGGTGCGAGTGTGCATTGGAAATTCGGAACGTAGCCGAAAGATTGACAGTGATTGGTGAATGGAGTGACGGCGATCACAAATAAACTTAACGAGTGTCAACCACCTCGACTGTCAGCTACCGATTAATCTTCTGGTATCGTATGGAGAAACATGGTCCAAGTAGAAATGGAGAACACTTCCCCTTATCTTATTTTTTTCGCGTTAATATTTAATATATATATATATATATATATATATATATATATACATACATATAATATATATATTTAGAGGGAGAGACATTATAAAAGTTAGATAAAGAGCGACGCGCGACTCGTAACAGGAAGTAATGGAATAATAAGGATCGTTCTGCGCATGCGCAAGTAATAAAGATGAATGCATGACACCTACAAGCTATATATATATCTACGTGATGCAGTTAATAAGGCCATTCATAAGCTGTATTTCTAGGTACATCATACCTCGTGCTGCGTATAGATATTTTTGTGCGATTCTTACGTAATAAAATGAATTTGCCGCTTTACGCGGCGTTTGTAGTATTCGAACGTTTATTAAGGATTAACGTAAATTCGAATGTCTTTCCCGGTCCCAGGGGCTCCGGGTGGGACTTTTCTATACCGAAGCGCAGTCCCGGCGCAATGGGAAGCGATAATAAAATTCTTGAACCACCATGAGGTCCATATAGGGAATCCTTGCTTAGGCGAAGGCCGTAAATCCTAATGGCGTAGACGGTGGGCCGATGGGTAATATGGGCGAAGTTCGGCCTATCCTCGATGCCTTGACTGTATCGAGGCGAGAAGAGCGCGGACAACGCTAATTAAAATTATTGTTCGCGGCACATTTGACACTGACAAATATCGCGAGGTGTCAGTGCCTCTCTGGAGTGCGTAGAATTTTTCACCTTCGACCGTTAATCAAAGATAACTGTCGTTATTAATATTTCTGATTGCCAGGCATCTATCAATATTAGTCACGTGTTGTCTTTCGGTCCGGGTCAACCGTAGTTGCCCAACCATCGTACAGTTGTGAAATTCGAGATAATCCGTGGTATCGTGTGCTTCGGGCCTGCGAAGATATTGCTGTTTGCTCTAGGAGGCAGTGTCGCTCGGTAAACATTCTTTCGAGTCATTTGTCGAGGTGTTTTAGGCGAAAGAAGGAGACAAAAATTAAAAAGAAAACAGCGCCGGAACCCAGCGGTAATAGAACGAAGTTGCAACCCTGTGAATTGTACATAGGTGCGCCTATGCGTAATGGGCAGAGTACACAGAAAGCGATATGCATTCTGCTTCCGTGCCATCCGGGTACACAAGTGCGATTGGTGTTCGGCGTTGAATAATTGATAAGAAATATTTTCATTATCTTTTTCCTCGAATTCGTAATTTATTGATTTTATCGTTATTCCTTGCGTTTCTCTTTACGGGTCCATCGGCGCTGTGCTATCTTGTCTGGTTGCACGGTTCGCCCGTTCGACCTGTAAGTCGATAACTCTTAATAACATTTTCTAATACAAGTTAATCGTTATATTAATCGAGGATATATATATATATATATATATATACACGTGCCATATACGTTGATAAAAGTCTTAAGGTCAACCAGGCGACCTTTAACAACCTTAATGAGATTTGGACAAGGAATTCGTTTAAAAGCAAACGACGAAGGACCTTGCCTGAGGGACCCCAAGCGTGGCAACCAATGATTACAGTACGAGACCATTATATAAATCTATAATTATCCTTCCATAATGACCACTCGAGCGTCACGCTACGCTCGACAGGGCCAATCGGATGGTACCGAGTCTCCAAGTGTCGATTGGCGTCCTCCGTCACTGTGACTTTCGAGCAGATCGACGATAACAGCGATAACGATGGCTATAGTATGGTGGAGGTACAGCAGCGCCTCTATCGGAGCCAGTGCCAAGTAGAGAAGGAACATGGCCGATTCTGAATCCATATGACGCAATAATCCTTCCGTTTGCGAAGGGTGAACAGAGAGAGAGACCCTTAGCAATACACTGTACAGGCTCGTTCAGTAAAAAACGATATCGACCGAAGTTGGTAGTTTCATTGAAATCAAATGGATCGGCGCTGACTTCGGGTGGTGCCGTTCGGCCTGAATAACCCTGTATATGAGATGCGCTGTATTCTCGGTGCCCGTGAAAGGGGAGCGCGGCGGCATACCGACGAAATTAAAACCTCGGGGAATAGGGGAGAGTCGAGCACGATCGGCCGCCGCGTAATTACTGCGTCGAGGTATCATTGCCAGGGACACAGGTTGGTGATTCGGTCGGTAATGTTCGGTAAATCCTTCTTATTTACGTGACCGTATTGGCAGGCTCGTGCTTAGGTATTCCATATATATATATATATATACGTCTACCATCTATATATACACATAGTACCACACGCTACACATACTTTATGATTGTTACGGACACGTTCCGACTCTTGGTATGGAATTGCAAGAATCGATGTCGTCCGCGAGGAGTATGTCGATTTTATGATCTCTCCTCTCTTTCTCGGTCCCCATGGTCCGGATGGGCATCAGAAAATTGAATGGAATGAAAAATTCGAAATCGGTAATGGCGTCCGGCTCGTGCGAGTCCGACGCGTTGTGTCGGCGATACTTTCTGTCTCAGTCAATAACCTTTGACGTTAATCCGAAAGAGAGTGAAAAAAAAGGCTCTTTTTTTCAATTTGCACGTTCACGGAGAAAGTCAATGCACCTGACACCTGTTGACATTGACTCGGAGAGGAGGGCTTTCTTTTTTTTTTAATTCTACTGCGCATGCAAACCCATATGGAGGTTTGTCGAATTTACGCCGGAATCACATACGGGAAGGACGGATGAGAACGTGGAGAGTCTACGACCGGATTCAGAGGCTTCCAATTCATTTTACGTAATACCCACTTACGCCTACTCGACAAACTTCACGGACTCGACCCGCATCGCCAGATGCTCCGTACCGACGCCTCGTACAGATTCCTCACTCGTATGCTTGTACGTATTATACATATATGCATGTATATATGTGTACCACAGTCATGCATATAGAATACGTGAGCTTGTGTAGGTATCAAATTCCAATGGAATCGATCCGGATGAGAATTTAGCAGGGAACTTTAAACCCATCCAGAAAATTATCTGAGTTCGAATCCTGACCCCCACGTACGACGATCCTATATAATACAGATAGATGAGATAGCTAGAGAAGGTTACCTAGATAATTATCTATGGATATACGTGAATAGAGTTTTTGGGTTGGTAGGTTGTCAGGCGAGTCTAAATATACAGTATTGGGATTAACAGTGACGGGTAGGTATGGTTAGCATGGGTAGTTAAAACTTTAGAGATTCAAGTTCAGGCATCGACACATGGTCCAGGGGACGAGTAGGTGAATATATGTACGACGCGTGTCGACTGAATAAATTCCATGGAACGTAGGAACACATGAACGCCGGAACGGACGGACACACCGAGGGAATGAACGGACAAGGTGCGCTGGTCACTGGGGCGTTGACCTGATGCTGGGCTGGACCAAAGGAGCCAGCGCGAGCGAGACGGAATTACGGAGTAGGGAGTGAGCAAGGGAGGACCCGTGATGCCGAAGAAGAAGGATAGCGCATATGGACGGTATCGTAGGTCGAGGAAGAGGGAGAGATAGTAGAGAAAGAAAAAGAGATGCAAGAAACTTAATAATTTCACTGAGGACGACGATGATCACGATGGACCGGATAATTGGATCTTTGTGATTTTCTCAAAATTTTATGAAAATTCGTTCCTTCCTTCTTCACTTTGTAATTGGATCTCTAACCTCTCCTATACCTGGAACCATAATCGTCTACTGGCTTTCGTTACGGTTGACGAACGAACGTGCGTCCGGGCAATTTTGACTTGGGGAATCTTGGAGATATTACGTTGAAAATGGAAAGTGTCCTCGGGACAGTAAAACGCCTCTTTGGCGTTTTACACTGAGCCCGGTGACGGCTCTTGTTCAGGATATCAAAACGCGTTTTGTTGTGCAAGTCTCTGGTGACTCGTGTGTTACTGTTAAGTATTCACTTTCGATGGCTGCGCCAATTGGAGCGTGACGAAACCTACTGCATCCGATGCTTATTGCTCTTGGTGAATTTTTCTACCTGCTCACCGGCATCCGTGTATCGGTATTTAATACGTGACAGTGTATCGTCCTTCGTGGATCACGATCTTTTCTCTAAGAAAGAATTGCATCGGTATCGCCATAAAGTCCATATCAAATTGATACTCGTGCGACGTCATCGTACCGGCATGGAAGAACGGCGAGACGAGATCCTTTGGTGGTTTAAATTAACCTCGATACGGATTATTAACAAGAGACTATACGTAAACGTCCTTGCGATTCTTGCTGAATTATTGTCGTTATTCATTTCCATTGTCGTGATAATATCGATCGGATTTTTGTATACCTGTAGAAATAAAAGTGTCCTGTAATTCGGTTGGCTACAGTCCGAAGGATAAAAAATATGGAATTATTGATTTCGACTGTTGTCTCCAGGTTGGTGTTTCGGATGAAGTTTCAAGGGAGACAAAAAAATGATGCTATTGCTATGCCAAAGAGCGGGTCTTTATATGACGAGAGAGTTTTGTACCTGGCACATACGTAGGTCGTAAGATGAATATGATATTGTGTGGTCGAAGATACCATTTGTCGACCACGAAACCGCAACTAACCTCTGCCGTGACGTCGGAGGATGCTGTGTGGCCTAATGGTCCAGTGCCAGTGGTTGCGTAATTTATTTTCATCTTAAGAAACTGGACGGGGAGACGAGTGACGCTCGTGGAAATAATTTAATCGGGATTTTCACTTGCACTTCGGAGATGGGATATCTGCGAAGAAATTTTTAAATGCATCCTGTTACTCGTTATCACCCAATCGCTTTGACTTAGCAGCTAATTACCGAACTGGTTGTGCTGTACGTGGATGAAGATTTCTAATTTACCATCACTCACTCTAACCTGTCTGAGTAATGAGTACTTGAGTATAATTGCATTGAGCATACAGCACGTTTCTTGATCTCTAATGAAGTATGAGTAATGGGTGCGATGCATCTATCCTGCCATTAGAATTCAAGTGCAGTGAGTTTGTATATGATTTTCAAATTGATTGCTGACCTATTTTTTTTTCACTTTGTATTGTTAAAAATTTAGTATAAACGGAGGCTGGTACAAGGTGAATGGTGGTATGGACTGTTTGAGGTTATGTGACAAAAGACTGAGAAAAAAAGATAACGATCGGGCAATTCGCATGGCTGCCCAATCAGACATTGGCGAGTGTCATTAAGATTATAAGAAATGTTGCCAGGCCACGCCTATGTGAGATTGTCATTGATTGCAGGATCAATTAATCTAATGGAAATTGATAGAGCAGTTTACGTGATCGCGATCGTTACAGCTTGTAATGCTTTTACGTAAAATGTTTTATATTACTTTTTCATCTTTTTTTGTCACTTGTAACGTTTGTATAATCTTATCGCGCATAGTTGGATAAATTTCCTATTGAGGATTCGAATTGGGAGAAAAATCGATGTGTGTGAAAGATTTGAAAATATTTAGCAGTATATTTTAAGCTCACTTGAAGGTTCATCCATATCGCTTAGGTTAGATGGCCTGGGACATCAAGGATATTGTGCGAGGGTTTCATGTGTGGGCATGTGTGGTGGATGGGACGACGGCGTCAGGTTCGGCGTCGTCCTCCCTATCTGCATCCGGCAGAGACGCTTCAGAATAGACGTGAAAATATGCTCAAAGATTTCTCCCGGGAACGTCAAAGCCGTTTGCCATCCTGTAAAGGATATTATCGAGGGGCCGTTAATCTGAAAAAAAAACCTCTAACCACCCCGCCATATCCGTACTTTGTTAGATAACCTACTCCGTTCTCTCTCTCTCTCTCTCTCTCCCTCTCTCTCCGCTTCTCTTTTTTCAGTACCCTCGTTGAAAGCTGAAAGCAGACTCGCCGTTTATTCTCACATTCTTTCAATACGCTTCTCTTGGCTTCATTTTGATCCTGGACGAGAATTCACAGTGGTTTAACCTAACCTGCAGTGCCTGTAAAAAAAAAGACACGAGAAATACGAGCCAGCAGATCGACAAGTGTATTGGGAAGAGAGATAAATAAAAAGGAAACAATCTCCCCTTTGGTATGCGAGAGAAGAAGCAATTGATGGTGAAAGTTTAAAGGTTCACTATAGATATTGACAGCTTTGACAGGTAGCCGTTCATCCACTACTGGTTAAGGGTGGTATGGTAGTTTGCCTGAAATCAAATCAATAGCCTTAATATAATTTGTCAAATTTCATAGAAAAAAAAAAATCGAAAAAATATATTAAAAATATGAATTTAATACTGGCTAATCATAATTATTCTGATAAATAAATCATATAGCTTACTGAACGCCCAAATCTTCACCGTCATTCACGCAAAAGAACACGCGAAAGAGATAGACACCCGCCACATGCGTTTCGTTTAACAGCAATTTCTCAATAAGTATATAAATGCCTCAATAAGTAAACGCCTCAGATATCGAGCTATCTGAAAATATATTCCAATGCGCAGCTAGACTGTAAACCAATTTTTTCTGAGCCACCAGACGCGGCTGATTGAGCTATTTCGATTAGGCGTTAAAAAAATGTAGGATCGACTTTCTGGCACAATTTCACCATTAACACCATTCATAAAATGGCGTCAGGTCCTAAAGGCGGAATTGTCTAGCTCGTTGCTCGCTATTAAAAAAGTCTAGTGACACAAGTCGACAATAGATGGCTCTGCAGGGACTTATAAGTTAGTTCTTGGTTCGACCGCTTGTTTTTCCGGGGCGCTGCATTCTTTCCTAACGAGAGCCGGTCGCCTACGTCTCTTGCGTCTGAACGTATTTGGGTTAACGTATGGAGGAATGTTTCTGCTCTGACAGCTAATTCCGTACGAGACGTATGTACCTACCTATTCTTAAAGCTCGTACAAAGAGTACCAACCATACAAAGTCTACTGTGCATATATATATATATATATATATATATATATATATCTGCCATATAAAATATCCACGTCAGTGTATCCATATACACTAACCTCACTTTACGTGTCCTGACAATCAGTACGCAAATTCAACTGGACTCTGTGTACATATCCTACGACCGTCTATATTCGCAACTCGCATTTGCCTCGGTAAGATTTATTCACTTGTACCAACCGTGCAGAATAATTTGTAAAACCTTATAGCGACGCGTGGCAAGGTGCACTGGAGATTTCTAGATAGGATCGAAGCCTCACGCGAGCCAACTTCCTTTTCCTATGGTGTATATATACATAGTGTGTATTCAGGTACGTAGCTGTATTTCTTATTGTGGATTATTATAGTGGTAAGCCTGTCCTATATTGTATCTTATATTATAGGTATAATATATAGCGTCGCTTCAACTGGCCTCTTCTTCTCCCTCGCTCTTCTGAACTCTCGATTCAGGAAGTCACTGTCGATACTGGGCAGCACGACGTCTCGATCTATCACGCCCAACAGCTTTCAATCGGTTTTCGACTTGACAAGTTTTTGCCCTGTTGACCCGCGCCACCATTAATTCCAATACCCAACCGATCGGATGATAACCTGGCTCCCGTAAGACATCCGTAACAACACCGGATCCATATTAGGACCTGGATACAGTTAAGCCGGTGCGTGTAACGTTTGCTCAGTACGAGAGCGAACAAGCGACTTCCTATAGTCATTCAAGCTGTGTATATATATATATATATATATATATAATCATCCTTTTAATGATACACCTTGGATAGTCTAATAGGAACGATCCTATTAAGGAACCCCCATTAAGGGACATTTATTTTTTATACTAGTTCAAGGTATCATTCCTAGTTCTCGAAACTACATGGAGTTCTTATGGGTGGTACTGAAATGATATGCAGTTGGCTGCGATGAATGTGAACTGTTTTTTTTTTTATATAATTTCAAAAATTTATTTTAAACCGATAAGCCACTCGGAATCATAATGCAGGAGTTTATAGCGTGCGTATAGTCATTTAAGTTGGCAGCAATGCACATCCTCGTCAAGGTTCTTCATTGATTCCTTTGCCAAGCACACGCCATCTTTGCTACAACTCCGCATTCCTTGTCTATTTTTCTTATTTCTCTTTTCTCTCCAACGTGGCACATGTCTCGAAGAGTATCAACCGCGTTGCTGATTCGTGGCGGTTAAGAGATTGATTTTCAATGGGATTCAACGTTGCAATGCGACTTGGATTGATCGTGTTAAAATTGTTGGTATTACCGATATGATTTTTGTCCTCGGTGAGAGTTATTAAAACTATATGTATTTTTGTAGGAATATTGGGAATGCTTGAAATCGACATGCTACATGCGTGACAGGACATTAATATTGATTTTAATAACGCTATCTAGTTTTGTACGTGATACTAGGTACTGGGCAATTCGTAGAAAGGATCTACGAGAGCAACGAAGATTGACCAGCAATTTTGGAGGTTTCCAATACACCGCTGCCTGGTCCAAGTGAGGATAGACCCTTTCGACAACCGAGCATCGACAATGTATTTCCAAGAAGCATCCATTTGGTACCCATTACAATGCTATATACTCGAAGACAGAAGTATATAGAAAAAGTGGATTCACACCTTGCTGCTTGATTCTGAGCTCCATATAAATGACACGTGCTATCTGCACAAGAACAGTAACATAGAGCTACCGATCTTACAACTGTATCACAGTATGAAATAGAGACACGGTATGAAGAGTGAGTCTGAGAAAAAATGCCATGAATTAGAATAAAATATAGTAAACACCGTGATGCCAGAACGAATAATAAGAATAAATGAGATGAGGATGCTGCCTGCTCCCAAGAGTAACATAAGAGAAGGTTAAGCCAAGTGGGCGAATCAGTATAGATACTCGTGTATTCAATGGTATCCCGAGTACCATAAGCATAGCGAAGCTCGATAAAGAAGGTAGATGGTTACGGAGGTAAGAGAATCAGCTGAGAAGACAAGGAGAGACTGACGTTGTGAAGATGTAAAAGAGCAACAGGTATAGATTGTACGTATGTACAGTCGTATGAGGATGCTGGGGATATTGGGAAGCAGTGGGAGGGGTATCCAGGAAAAGAGAGGAGACGTATTAACATGAGACACAGGTGATGGTAGTGGTGGTGATGGTGGTGGCGGCGGCGGCGTCGAAGATGGCGATGGTAGTGGTACCCAGGGTCCAAGGTAGAGGTAGCAGAGGTAGTAGAGGTAGACCTGAAAGATGCTGGAGGTGGTTGGAAAGGTGGTGGTGGTCAGCAGACAGCGTAGCAGTCACAGCACTTGCTCGACGCAGGGAGTTTTGCCCCTTCCTGCCGCGGGCGGCGCCATACGGCTCCTTTCCTCTTTTCGCCTCTAGGCCATTCTCGAGGGGCGCGCGCGTCAAGGCGGTATCTATCTTGACTGTCTGAATATAACGCGAGCCAATACGCGTGCGCGTGAACGGACTTTTCCCGGGACTTTTCCGAAACGTTAACACGTGACCGGGCGACCACGTGATCGGGACAGGTGCGGACAGAGAAGCTGATAAGAGTTTTATGAAAAGTTCAAAAAGTGACGAGATCAATGAAATTCGTATAGGACTACTTTTTATAAGTATCGCGGTTGATGATCGCGACGCCGTAAACTTGGACGGTCGTTATGGAGTAACTGAGGTGCAGGCGAATTTTACCCAGGAAGTGCTGGAACGGCTTTACGGTGTGAAGATACTTGAGGATAACGAGCTGGTGAACTGAACTTGCATTATCGACTGGTATTTCTGTATTTTCGCATACGACGACGTCCGGTCGTAGGATGTCGTCGTTGACGTCTGACAGCCGGAACACGGCGGAACGGGGACGAGGTCGTAGCCGAGGTGGTAGTCCTGACCAGGAATCGTCCTAGATACGTTACGAGCTCTAGGTGCTGGTACTTGAAGATCAGAGAAGTCTGCGATAAATGCCACGTTCAGCTCTGCGTGAAGTCTGACAGGATTTAGTAACGTTGATTTCGCAACGATTCAGGTAAATTTATCGCACGGAGGAGGTCTGGTCTAACCTTTTGCTTCAAGGTCTTGCAATTAATAACGTTTCAATTATTAATTGCGGGATCTTTGACACGTGTTTACCTGGAACTCTGGACGTCAAGACCTTTCAAGAGAGCGACCTGGTGCTCTCGTCGTGTTATCCAAAGTGAAGTCTCTGTAGTATCGCGCGAGGATAACGAACGCGTCGTCGCGACTTTGAAAGCACAGTAACGAGAAGAATCCAAAATTTTATACTGGTCCAGAACTAGGTACGATAACGGACGTCGATACAGCATCGATTCTAACCGGTGAAATCAGCTTGGATCGAGATTGAGAACGGTAGCCAGCTAACCCACCGACGGACCACGTGACTTCTGGACCGACCAGTGAGACAGGTTTGCGTCTCGTCGCCCTGCGTCGCCCCCGCTTCGGTTCTCTTCGGCTCTCCTCGTCTGGTCCCGTCTCAACTCGTTCCGATCTGTCTCCCTACTTCTGATCTCACTACACACTTCTCCTTGCCGCAATTCACCTTAGCCACTTTGCCTTACCTTACCTTACCATACCTTACCTTACTTCGGACACGGTCCACGAGTCGTTGGCACTGCTGATCGTTCACCTCCCATGAGAAGCGCCATGAAGAGCCCAGGACGCCTACGTAGAACGGCAGGAGTCCCTGATGAAGGAAGTGCGTCTCATTGTCAACATACCTGGTGATCTCAATGCTAGAGAAAGACATGCGCCTTGAGCACCAAACTGATTCTGAGAGACAAGCTGCAGTCTAGGTGAATCGACGCTAATCAATAATCAGGCTAAACAGTCTCCCACGTCTCGAGGACGTATCTCGAGGTCGTTAAGCGTCATAGAGGCGCAATGTCGGTGCTCGAGGGCGCCGAGACGGACAGGACCACGATGTCGCCGCTGGACGAGGTCGCGTCCCCGACTAGCGTAGAATCTGAACTCATGGTCACCGATATGTTGGAGGAGCACGAGTCCCGGTTAAATGACCCAAGGGACGGAAAGAGGAAGAGGAACACGGATGGGGATGAACTCAGTCCCAGGAAGTTGCCGTCTCTTTCGAGTAATAATAACGACGTAGGATTCGTATTGGATGATAATGCTGATGACGGTATGCATGAGGATGGTGAAGATGTAAGTTTTTTTTTCACTTTATCTTATTACCCAACTAGTCACATATTCTAGGGATATACAATGTTATCCCTGATACCTTTTAACTCCATTCCTAGGCACTATCAAATCCTTATCAGGGATACGCTTTAAGGGTTTTCTCAGCTTGCTCACTGTCCACCTTTTCTTTTTCTCTCTCGCTGGCGGCTCCTTCGAATATGATGATCAGAGGAGACACTTTTTGCCTCGGGCCATCTTTCATCTCGTGGACCATGTTCCGGTATCTTCTTCACGTTCGTCTCTCCTCGACCGCGAGGGTTTCCCAGTCACCCTCAGGGTGTCACGAGCTTTGACTCACGGTTACACCTGGAGGCACTTTGTGTTTGCCCACGCGTGCATCACCGCTGCCTATACCTGCCTCTATACTTGTCTACCTGACCGCCTGGCTATCTACTATATGCTTCTTCTATACAGTAACGGGGTACCGGTCGTGGTTGTATAGCAGTTAGTTATTGACGGTGAAAGAGTAAGAGTAAGAGAGAAGGCGGTACGCTGACAATGAGAGTAGACAGCGATGATAGTGAACGTAGAGGAAAGACTTTTTCTTATGCGGATTCATTCAGAATTCTTTGTAACGTAGAGGCGCGTTCTCGTTGTGGGAATTTGATGTGGAAAAAAAAAATTATGGAATACCATAAAATTCGTTCGATAGAGATGACTTTAATATTCGGATATTCGTAAGCTAAAGCTATTTTAATTAAACATTTTTTGGGGAAAAATTTTTTTCAAACTTTATTCTTAAACATTTGTGATGTGATTTTTCGAGTCACGGTCACAAGGCGACTCCGGCTACCGATAAAGATAACGTTCTCGTTTCCGGCTCCCTTCGGGTCGCCACCCTGG